>PVIY010003274.1:0-53473 GCA_004026745.1 Myrmecophaga tridactyla | reverse complement strand
TCCTATAATCAATAACAAGAAAACAGAGCTTTATAAACACACAGGTGATATTATTTAACTTTGATATTTTGGAAAATCCATTCATTAATTTTTTTTAAAAATGTTTTGATTGTGTCTTTTATTCCCAGGTACTGTCTTAGTGAGCGAAACTAGACAGCCCCAGCCATTGAAGTTACAAAGCTAGCAGCAGTCTGAAGGTTGAGGTGAAGTCAGGTGAATCTGGTGGATAAAGAGATCAACTGGGGATGCAAGAGCAGTTCAGTGGTAGAGTTCTCGGCTGCCATGAGGGAGACCCGGGTTTGATTTCTGGCCCATGCACTCCCAAAACAAATAAACAAGCAAACAAAAAAAAGAAAAAACAAACGAACAAAAATTCAACAAATGGTGCTACAATAGTGGGATACTCACATGGAAAAAGTTTTAAATGTGACCCCCGCTATACAGCATACAAAATAAAAAAGAGAAAGAGAGAGAGAGATCAACTATTCCTTTGCATTTACCCTGTGGAAAATTGATAAAGGAGAAGAGATTCAAGAGATAGTTGAGAGACAGTCCTAAGTTCTTAACAGAACTCAGAGTCATATTTCATTTGCCTAAGAAAGACACACTTCCAATGCCCTGCAATACTACCTCTAAAATCTTGGATTCTGTGGCTGTTAGCTGGGTCAGAAAGTCAGTCCCTCGATGCCGTTTCCTCTCTTCTTCCCACTGTCTTTTTTGGAGAATAAACAATCATGCTCCTGCATTCCCATCAGATAGGAAATTGTGATTCCAGGGAAATGGGCCAAAAGTAGACAGTTTCCTCCCTATGAGTAGGCCTTTTCTAGAGAAATAAAATTCTATTTACTTTGAAGCCAGAAACTTTTTTTTAATATCCAATATCAATATCAAAAGGCAATCTTGTCCTTTTTTCTTAAGATAACCAAAAACAGACCTAAGATGAAACACTTTTTTAGGCAAGAGTTTTAGGACCGCTCACAATCAAAATCTGCCTGATAAAAATGACTTTTCCAGTTTACTATTTTTAGCCTTCATCTTTTTCCTACCAAAATATATTCCCACTAGTACAAAATGTCAGCTTACACACAAGAATCATTTCTCCCCAATTCCATTAGTAGTAAAAATAACTCCGCCCAAATAAAGCAGATGATGTCTGAGTATTTGAAAGGCTGTCAATTAAACAATATTTTATATTACTTTAAAGAATAATTATGTTAAACCATGACAGAGATTTACTGCTTGAGCAATTGTTCACTATATTTTGTAAATGCATTAGAATTTAGAGTTTGTTTATAAGTAAGTGATTTGGGCACAGGCTTCTCAATATCCTTTCCCAAGCCATCAGGGGAGGGAAGGAAGCATCCTTCTGATACTCTCCCAGCTCTGCCAGCACATATTAAAGTTTACCATCGCTGTAAAATTGGTCAGCATCTGTCTCAATCCTGCTCTACAACCTGACAGTAGCTGAGAAAGACCTTTCCACTGACTTGTATCAAGAAAACAAAATTTAGGAGGACAGAACACAAGTATCTTTGCAACACAATTCCCAATTTCCTTCATCTAAGTCTGCCAATCTCATCTCTTCCCTTCATTGGGCCAAACTCCCAAATTAGACAGCACCTCGGTATTCCTACGGCTGTATAATAGAGGTGCTGCACTCCTCCCCTTTAGGGAAAAAAAAAAATAGCCCTAAGGAGAAACTCAAAGGCCCAGAGGAAGTGGAGGATACTCAGGCAAAAGACTGCTCTTAGGCACTAAAGAAAACAACAGGCTCGGAGGGACTGCCCAGGCTTTCTGAAGGAGAAAGTTTTAAAGACCATACTTTGAAGATGAAGAGACATGCCACTGAAAAACATCAATAGTAGGAAGGGTGCTTAAAGTTGAGAGAACAATATATGAAAGAAATAAAGCCAGAAAAGAACAGTATATGTGCAAAGAAACCTATGAAATCCAGTTTGGCTGCAATTGGGATAAACGGATGTGAGCAAAACAGTACCAGGTAGATGAGGCAAGTTTAATTCATTTATGAAATGTTCTGAATCCTAGGAAGAGAAGAAGAAATTTAATTTGACAGACTCTTGGAGGCAGCTGATGTTTTGAAGGGAAAAAAAAATATGATCAGATGTTTTAGGAAAATTATTCTGGCAGCAATTTTCAGAGTGAACAAGAAAAAAGAGAGGCAGGATGTACAAAGAATATCAATATGGCTATTTCAGGGAAAATGTATTCATAGTCTGAGTTAAAGTGATGGCACTGGGAATGGAAATAAGGCAACAAATTCAAGAGCCATTGTGAAGTTAGATCCTACATAACTAGGCTCCCGATTGTGATTGCAGAGTAAGAGGATGCAGGAGTGAAAGATGGCTCCAAGGTCTTATCCCTAAATTAATGAAATAATTCCTATATCATTAATGGGAAAAATGGAGTCAGAAGGAGGACATAGGCTGGGGAATACAAAATGAGTTATATTTTAAGTCACCCATTGATAATTATTGTTGTCTCTATATTACAGATGATAAAACTAAGACTGAGATAGATGATTAGGTCAGATACCACCTATGGGCCACACCAGGATACTCTCAGCTGTATTTGTCTCTGGGGCCCTTCTCCAATTATTCCACCTGATCCACCTCTGCATGGGCTTCAGAAGACCTACCCAATACCACCTGGCTTCAGTAGATACACCTCCACTTCCTGTCCCGAAGAGGGCTTCCCTGTTGCCAGTGAGGCATCGGACTCTGTCTTACTTACTGGGAAGCCACATGTTCTAGTATGCTAGCTACTGGATGCAATATACCAGAAAAGGGATGGCTTTTAAAAAGGGGAATTTACTAAGTTACAAGTTTACAGTTCTAAGGCCATGAAAAATCTCTAAATTAAAGCAAGTCTATAAAAATGTCCAAACCAAGGTACCATCAAGAGGTTATCTTCACTCAAGAAAGGCCGATGAGTTCAGCATTTCTCTCTCAATCGGGAAAACACGTGGTGACCATGGTAACAGTCTGCTAGCTTTCTCTTCTGGCTTCCTGCTTTTATGAAACTCCCCAGAAGGCGTTTTCCTTCTTCATCTCCAAAAGTCGCTGGCTGGTGGACTCTCTGCTTCATGGCTCTGAGGCATTCTCTGCTCTCTCAGAATCTCCCATTGTTATAGGATTCCAGTAAACTAATCAAGTCCCATGTAGAATGGGTAGAAACACATCTCCATCTAATCAAGTTTAATACCCACAATTGATTGAGTCACATCTCCATGGAGATAACCTAATTGAGTTTCCAACCTATAGTACTGAATAGGGATTAGAAGAAACCATTGTTCCCATAAAATTGATTAGGATTAAAACATGACTTTTCTAGGGAACATAAATCCTTTCAAACCAGCACACCACACATGCACAATCAAAGTGCAGGGATGCTAACATCTTATAGAACAATCCTTTGAGCAATGGGAGATGAGAGCTCATGTATAAATTCTCCTTCCTCCCACCATGGGATGCAGTAATTGAATATAGCCTCTTGTAAGGAGGCCCTTCAAAACTGAGTAATGTGTTGCATTTGATACCAGTTGTTTCCAGAGCCAGGTCAAAATGTATGCTCAGAAGGTATACACAAGGGCCTCATTTAGCTCTTACTTCTTCCCAGCCTTACTCCCTTTTTCTCTCATGGCAGCTTAGCTGGGATTGAATTCCCTAGTGAAAATTAGCACATAAGCTTTTGCATTAGGTTTTGTAATCTGGGGAACCTAGCTAAAAGAATAATAAAATGCTTAACAAAATTAACTGATTGCATCTTATACAGGCATTTTTGGTCCTTGAGAATGATGTTGTACTCAGTGCTATCTTAGTTAAACTTCTGAGCACGTGGCAGGTGTGCACTTCTCTAATTGCCTAGTGTTGCTCTGGCCAATACAATGTGAATATAAGGGATGTGGGTCAACTTGAGCTTTAAGGATTTAAAAGCCAGTGTGTACATTTCTGGGTTCCCTAAAATAATGAAATGTCCTTAAATCCAAATCTGTCTAAAAAATCCTTTTTTTAAAATATGGCTTAAGAAGAACAACCAATAAAGCCTCCTGCAACATATGGTTATGGCATAACTTAGAGACAAAAAAATGCTAAGAACTTCAACTTTCATGATAAAGCAAAAGAGTAAATATATTAATGTTTGAAGAACTTGAGTTATCTCTGATGGAAGAGAAGGTACAAATATGGAATGGGGAAAAGGAAGGATATTTCTGTTGTTTGCTATACAAAATAAGTATCAATGAGCTTATTGATATTTTTCTGTTTTATTCTAGGTCTGACCTCTGCAAGGACCTAGAACAACAGCTTAGTAGCAAAAAGCATGTGTAGTGTCTAGATTTTGGCTAAATACCACTTCCCACTCAGCCTGCTTAAAGAAATTAGTGGTTCCAGATCTAGGAGAGAGTGTAACATGGGTCTGTCACACTTTGTTGTGTCATAAAGTAGGGAGGGGCTCAGAGACTGGTGGAAACAAGTCAGAAGGACGCAAGAGAAATACCAAAGCAACATTTGGATAATTTGAGCACCAAGCACAATAATAATGATAGTAAATTATGAAAAATAAAAAATTAGAATCCGTGTGTCCAAAGTGATACTAAAGCAAATAAGTGGGGAGAGGATTTCTTCATAGAAGAGTGCCAGCTAATAAATGTACAAGGAATGTTAGAATTAGAAAAGCACCATTGGTGTTTTGGTTTGCTAAAGCTAACAGAATGCAATATACCAGAGATGGATTGGCTTTTATATAGGGAATTTATTAAGTTACAAATTTACAGTTCTAAGGCCATAAAAACATCCAAATTAAGACATCAACAAGAGAATACCTTCATTCAAAAAAGGCTGATTCCCATCTGGGGTTTCTCTGTCACATGGGATGGCATATAGTGACATCTGCTGACCCTTTGCTCCCAGGTTTTGTTGCTTTCAGCTCCTGGTTTCAGTAGCCTCCTCTCTGAACTTCTGTCTGTCTCCAAGCATCTCCAACCATCTGTGGCTGTGTTGGTTCTGAGGTCTTTCTCTCTCTCTGAACTCTCTTCAAGACTCTAGTAAACCAATTAAGACCCACCTAGAATGGGAAGAATCACATCTCCATCTAATCAAAACATCCCAACCATATTCAGGTGGGCCACATTTTCATGGAAATATCTAATCAAGAGGTCCCACCCTACAATATTGGATTAGGATTAAAAGAACATGGCTGCCCCCACAAGATTGGATTAGAATTTTAAAAACTTGGCTTTTCTGGGGTACATAACAGTTTCAAACCAGCACAATTTGGCAACTACAAATGTAATAATTGATTCAAGCAAGAATCATCAATCGATGTTCAAAACATTGGCTAAAATTTTGGTGAAATGCAAGAAAGTCACACAATTTCAATGTATCACTCATGTAGATTTCTAGGGATTGCAAAGAGAAAAGTAACTTATGATGGAAAAGTCTAGCAAATATCACTTTAACCATTAACCACATAGTCAAATTTAACGTCAGCAATTACCGCACCAACTGACAACATGTGTGCCTCCTAATGTGATTCAAAGTGCTTAGCATTAAGAAAAGTGGATGGATATGTATTCCACCCACTAGCTACCACAAAATAACAATTATTCAGAATTATTGCAGAATAATAAATTAGAATTATTGTAAAAATCAAATGATATCATGTATCTGAAAGGGAAGCAAGTCAATATGGCAAAAATAGAATTTTTAAAGCCAGCTCACTAGAAATCAATTAGCTAAATGACTAAATCAAAAAGCAAATACATTTGCCAATTTCCCAATGTTAGTGATTAGAAAAACCTTATTTATTTTAACCACTTGAATAAAAATTTCAATTTCTTGAAACCTAAAGCTTTATGTATTCTTTTCCAATTCCTCAAATGACACAACAACTTTAACTTCAAAATTTCAGCAATAAAAATTGTACATTTAGAAGACTTCCAGGAAGATGGCCGACTAGAGTGGCTCAAGATTAGCCCTGCTCCACAGAAAAGGTAGAGAAGGGACAGGAGGGCCACAGAGGCAGCAATTCAGGAGTGCAGCTGACCTGGGAGAACCTTCTGCACCGCATGGGGCAACGCTGGTTGCAGAGGGGCAACGCTGGTTGAGAGGCAGAAAGCTGGAGTCTGATGTGGAGGTGCAGAGCCCACGGGAGTGCACAGACAGGTACATGGGACTAGGAAGTAAGCCAGGCTGCATTCTTTGGGCGCGCTACCCTCACATGTGCAGCCCCATGGCCAGCGACTCACCCCATATCCCACGCACTTGAAGCCCATCACCCACTCCCATACCCCACGTTCCACACGCCCCCACCCCACCAGCCCTTGGTCCACCTACCTGCCCCACACCCCACCCCAAGTGAAGCCCAACCCACCTCTCCTGCACCCCTCCAGGGCACTACCTCCCCCTCCCTGTTCCTTGCAGGCTGTTAGCAGCACATAAAGGTTGCAGGCACTGACCTTCATATATTGACTACCCCGTCCCCCTTCCCCCCTCCCATAGTGTCACACAGCCCAACCCCACCCTTTCTGAGATCAGCACATCCATGTACAGCACTCCCAGGCCAACTCAGGCACATGGGCCCCCAATCACATCATTCAGCTCTGGAAACTGCACAGTTTCAGCAGTCCTAGAACCATGCATGCACACAGACCTCAGCCTCACTTCCCAGCTCTGAGAAAGTGCTGACCTGTGCAGCTGGATTACCTCTGCCCCCAATCCATGAAGGCGTAATGCCGATGGGCTGCCACAACTCTACGCGTGTGCACAAAGGGCTCCATGCCTTAGACCAGCACACACCAGGGTTACCTCCCCCAGACCAGTGCACCCACACAGCTACATCGTCCCTGGCTGCTGGGCGCCCACATTCACAAGCACCAGCATAACATCCCCAACCTGTGCCCATACCTGCCCTGAAACAAATCACCATACTGAGTACTCCATTCCGTGCCCTGCTCCCTGCTGTACAACAATCCCACAAACACAAGGCCTTGGAGTACTGAAAGAAATCAATTCCCAAAGTACATTAATCAAGATATCTACATGCAATGAAGACAGCAGAAGATCATTAAGCATATCACAATGCAGACAGATATAGCCCTGCCTAATGACCAAATTAAAACACCTGAGGAGACAGATCTTGGAACAACTAATCAAAGATGTTCATACAACTCTACTTGATAAAATAAGCAGGATAGCAAATGACATAAAGGATATTAAGAAGACAATAGATGAGCACAAAGAGGAATTTGAAAGAATAAATAGAAAAATAGCGGAAATCACAGAGATTAAAGACTCTGTTGACCAAATGAAAAACATATTAGAGGCACACAACACCAGATTTGAAGAGCTAGGAGAAAGAATAAGTGATATAGAGGACAGGATAAATGACTTCAAAGACTCAAAACAGCAAATGGCAAAAAAAAAAAAAAACATGGAAAAAACTGAATGGAGACTCAGGGCAATGATAGACAAAACAAAGCACACAAATATAAGAATCATTGGTGTCCCAGAAGGAGAAAAGAGGAGTAAAAGGGCTAGGAAGAGTGTTGAGGATATAATGGGGAGAAGCTTCCCAATCCTCAAAAAGGACATAAATATACAAGTCAAAGAAACCCAAAGAATTCTAAACAGAATAAATCCAAATAGACCTTCCCCAAGGCACATACTAATCACTCTGTCAAATGTTGAAGAGAAGCAGAAAATCTGAAAGTGGCAAGAGAAAAACAATCTACTACATGCAAGAGAAATCAAATAAGACTGAGTTCAGACTACTCAACTAGCACCCTGGAGGTGAGAAGGCAGTGGTATGATATATTCAAGATCCTGAAAGAGAAAGACTTACAGCCAAGAATTCTCTACCCAGACTACCCAGCCAAATTGTCCTTTAAAATTAAAAGAGAGAGTAAAGTTTTCAGAGACAAAGAAGTCCTGATAGAATTTGTCAACAAGAGACCACCTCTACAAGAAATACTAAAAGGAGTTCTACCAGCGGAGAAAAAAAAAACAGGACAGGGAGGTCTGGAGGAGGGCACAGAAGTGAAGGTACCACTAAGGGCAATTTAAAGAATACAAAGAGAAAAAGGGAAAAGAATATATAGATTTGACAAGTAAAATAAAAAAGATAAGATGGTGGAATCAAGAAACACCTTTTCAGTAATAACTTTGAATGTTAATGCATTAAACTTACCAATTAAATGATACAGATTGGCAGAATGGATTAAGAAACATATCCAGCTATATGCTGCCTAGAAGAGACTCATCTTAGACACAAGGATACAAATAGATTGAAAGTGAAAGGATGGAAAAAGATCTTCCATGCAAGTTGTAACCAAAAGAAAGCAAGAGTAGCTAAACTAATATTGGACAAAATATACTTTAAATGTAAAGACATTGTGGTAGTTATATTCAGTTGTCAACTTGGCCAGGTGAGCATACCTAGTTCTGTTGCTGCGGACATGAGCCAATGGTACGTGAACCTCATCTGTTGCTGATTTACATCTGCAGTTGGCTGGGAGGCGTGCCTGCTGCAATGAAGGACATTTGACTTAATTGGCTTGTGCTTAAATAAGAGACTACAATGTAGCACAGCCCAAGCAGCTCAGCATACCTCATCTCAGCACTTGCAGCTCAGCCCAGGCCTTTGGAGATGCAGAAGGAAGTCACCCCGGGGAAAGTTGTTGGAACCCAGGGGCCTGGAGAGAAGGCCAGCAGAGACCACCCTGTGACTTCCCATGTAAGAAAGAACATCAGTGGAAAGTTAGCTGCCTTTCCTCTGAAAAACTAACAAAATAAATCCCCTTTTATTAAAAACCAATCCGTCTCTGGTGTGATGCATTCTGGCAGCTAGCAAACTAGAATAGACATCATAAGAGACAAAGAAGGACACTATATACTAATTAAAGTGTCAATTCACCAAAAAATATATAACAATCTTAAATGTTTACACTCCCAATCAAGAAGCTCCAAAGTACATGAGACAGGCATTAACAAAACTGAAGGAAGCAATAGATGTTTCAACAATAATAGTAGGAGACTTCAATACACCACTGTTCTCTATAGATAGAACAACCAGACAGAAGATTAACAAGGAAATAGAGAAGTTAAAGAACTTGATAAATGAATTAGACCTAACAGACATATATAGGTCACTGAACCCCAAAGCACAAGGTTATACATTCTTCTCTAGTGCTCATGGAAAATTCTCCAGAATAGATCATATACTGGGGTACAAAACAGGCCTTTAAAAATTTTTAAATATTGAAATTATTCACGGTACTTTCTCTTATCACAATGGGATGAAGCTGGATCTCAATAACCACCACAGAATGAGAATATTCACAAATATATAGAGATTAAATAACATACTTTTAAGCAACCAGTGGGTCAAAGACAAAATTGCTAGAGAAATCACCAGCTATCTGGAGATGTATGAAAATGAGAATACAACTTATCAGAATTTATGGGATACTGCAAAGGCTGTGCTGAGAGGGAAATTTATTGCCTTAAATGCCCATATTAAAAAACAAGAAAGAGCAAGAATTGAGGACTTAACAGCAAACCTGGAGGAAATTGAGAAAGAACAGCAAACTAATGCCAAGGCAAGTAGGAGAAGAGAAATAATAAAGATTAAAGCAGAGATAAATGCATGGGAGAACAAAAGAACAATAGAAAGAATCAATAAAACTAAAATTTGGTTCTTCGAGAAAATCAATAAAATTGATGGGCCATTAGCTAGATTGACAAATAAAAAAAGAGAGAGGATGCAAATAAACAAAATCAGAAATGAGAACGGGTGTGTTACCACAGACCCTGAAGAAATAAAATAAATCATAAGAGGATACTATGAACAACTATATGCCAACAGACTAGGCAACTTACATGAAATGGACAAATTCCTAGAGATGCACAAACAATCTACACTGACTCAGGAAGAAATAGATCTCAACAAACCAATCACATGTAAAGAGATTCAATCAGTCATCAAAAATCTTCTTACAAAGAAAATCCCAGGGCCAGGTGGCTTCACAGGGGAATTTTATCACACATTCCAAAAAGAATCAACACCAATCCTGCTCAACCATTTCCAAAAAACTGAGGAAAAAGGAACTCTACCTAATTCATTTTATGAAGCTGATGTCATTTTAATACCAAAACCAGGTAAAGATGCTGTAAGAAAGGAAAACTACAAGTAAATCTCCCTAATGAACATGGATGCAAAAATTCTCAATATAATATTAGCAAATCCAATCCAACAACACATTAAGAGAATTATACACCATGACCAAATGGGGTTTATACCAGGAATGCAAGGATGGTTCAACACAAGAAAATCAATTAATGTAATACAGCACATTAACAAATCAAAAGGGGAGAATCTCATGATCATTTTGATAGATGCTGAAAAAGCATTCGACAAAATTCAGCATCCTTTTCTGATAAAAATCCTCCAAAAGATAGGAATCAAAGGTAAGTACTTCAATATGATAAAGGGAATATGTGAAAAACCGATAGCCAGTATTGTACTCAATGGAGAGAGACTGAAAGCCTTCCCCCAAAGATCAGGTATAAAACAAGGATGCTCACTGTCACCACTATTATTCAACATTGTGCTAGAAATTCTAGCTAGAGCAATCAGGCAGGACAAATAAATAAAAGGCATCCAAATTGGAAAGGAAGAAGTAAAACTCTCATTATTTGCAGATGATATGATACTATACTTGGAAGATTCTGAGAAATCTACAGCAAAGTCACTTGAGCTAATAAGCAAATTCAGCAAGGTGATGGGATATAAAATTAATGTGCAAAAATCAGTAACATTTCTATACACAAGCAATGAACTAGCTGAGAAGTCAGTTAAGGAAAAAAATCCTTTCAAAATAGCAACTAAAAGGATCAAATACTTAGGAATGAACTTAACTAGGGACATAAAGGACTGGTACACAGAAAACTACATAACATTGATAAAAGACATGAAAGGAGATCTAAATAGTTGGAAAGACATTCCTTGCTCATGGGTAGGAAGGTTAAATATAGTTAAGATGTCAATTCTCCCCAAATTGATCTACAGATTCAACACACTACCAATCAAAATCCCACAACCTACTGTGAAGATTTGGAAAAGCTAACTACCAAATTTATCTGGAAGGGAAAGAGACCCTGAATAGCTAAAAGCATCCTAAAAGAGAAGAACGAAGTGGGAGGATTAACATTCCCTGACTTTAAAACCTATTATAAAGCCACGGCATGGTACTGGCACATAGACAGAAACAGTGACCAGCGGAATCGAATTGAGATTTGACCACCAAATCTATGGTCAACTGACTTTTGACAAGGCCCTCAAATCCTCTGAACTAGGGCAAAATAGTCTTTTCAATATTGGGGCATGGAAGAACTGGATATCAATAGCCAAGAGAAGGAAAGAGGACCCTACTCAAAAACTAACCCAAAGTGGATCAAACAGCTAAATATAAGAATTAGCACCATAAAGCTTTTAGAAGAAAATATAGGGAAACATCTTCAAGACCTAGTAATAAGAGGTAGCTTCTTATTTTTTTAAATAAGAAGCTACTTTACACCCAAACTTTACATCCAAAGCACAAGCAGCAAAAGGAAAAATAGATAAATAGAAACTCCTCAAAAGCAAATGCTTCTGCACCTCAAAAGACTTTGTCAATTTGATTCCTGGTGCCTGCCCATGTAAAAAAAAACTTTGTCAAAAAGGTGAAGAGGCAGCCAACTCAACAGGAGAAAATATTTGGAAATCATATATCAGACAAAAGTTTGATTTCCTGTATATACAAAGAAATCATACAACTCAACAACAAAAGAACAAACAACCCAATTATGAAATGGGCTAAAGGTATGAATAGGCATTTTTCTGAAGAGCAAATACAGATGGCTCAAAAGCACATGAAGAGATGCACATTTTCACTGGCTGTAAGGGAAATGCAGATCAAGACTGCAATGAGATATTACCACATACCTGTAAGAATGGCTGCTTAAACAATCAGGAAACTATAAATGTTGGAGAGGATGTGGAGAAACTGGGACACTTATGCACTGCTGGTGGAAATGTACACTGGTGCAGCCACTATGGAAAACTGTTTGGTGGTCTTTGGGAAACTAAATATCGAACCACCCTATGACCCAGCAATAGCACTACTTGGTATATACCCAGAAGAGCTAAAAGTAATGACCCAAGCAGATATTTTCACACTGATGTTCATAGCACCATTATTCACGATCACCAAAAGATGGAAAGAAACCAAATGCCCATCAACAGACGAGTGGATCAGCAAAATGCGGTATATACATATGATGGAATATTATGCAGCAATAAAACAAAATGACATCCTGAAGCACATGACAAGATGGATGAGCCTTGAAGACATAATGCTGAGTGAAATAAGCCAGACACAAAAGGACACATACTCTATGATTCCACTTTTATGACCAGCATAAAGGTATAATCAGAGACTTGTAATAAAGAATACAGAGAACTTAGAGTTACATAAAAGCTAGAGATGGGTGAACCATTAGCTAATGAGGTTGAACTCCAATGTAAGGTAATAGATGGGAGCAAAGGTGATTCTCTAGTGGGTCTAAAAGTAATATTACCATATTGAAGATGAACAAAATTGAAAGGGGTTATATAGACATACATGTCCGACTGACTCACACTAAAAATATGAATGAGTTCTTGTAAGAATTACTTCAAAGACATGGGATTCTTGTATAAAGAGTATTTAAGTCCAGGGTATGGGGGAAACTGCTATTGCATGCTATGAGCTATGTTCAACACTACTACAGCAACAGCAGAGGTAAATAATGGGGTAAGGGACAAGTGTTAAGAGGAGGTTTAGATTTTCTATTTGGTGAGGGTGTGTTTATTGGTTTTCTGTCTCTTGGGAGCAATGAAATTATCTAAAATTGAGAATGTTGATGGACTGTGGACTCTGGGCCCTCTACATGATGCCCGATGAAAGCAGGTGGCTGAAGGATGCACTGATGGAGAAGCAGAATGGTCAACAATAGTGTATACTTATGAACAAGGCTGTGCTGCTACAAAAAAGGAACAATGTTGTGAGGCATACAACAATGTGAACAAACATGTGGGACATTTGGTGAGACAAAATAAGCCAGAAACAAAATAACAACAATGATATGGGCACCTTTAGAAAATATTTATAGGAAAGCAGGGGCCTAGACTGTAAGTTTTTAGAACAGAAACACTAAGTCCGGAGTAGTGGTTATTATTCCTGGATTTTGAGAGGCTGTTTTATATATATAAGCTGATATTTAGAGATAAGAAGGAAGCCGAACAGATTGGGGTTAAAGTAATTCAGAACATAGGGTAAGGAAGGAAGACAGTGTCTATATTTTAGAACCACACATACTCTTTGAGACCAATGGAAGAAAGGTTTATTTTATCTGGAACTGAAATTTTCTGTGGCTCATAATCTAATTCAACCTCTCTGTATAGCTCATTGAAACAACTGAAACACAGAGAGCACAGAATGTGAAAGAGCTCCTTTAATCCTGTGTAGATTATTGTAATGCCTGGAAACATCCTAGAGTATATTAGCTAGATAATCCAAAAGTATTGATAAAGTCCCCTGAGGGAGGGGAGAAAGATTATGAACTATCAAACCTTATCATCAGGGAATCCCCTCATACTGTGTCAAACTTTAGGGACACCCAAATCAATAGGCCATGCCCTTTATCATGAGGCTTACTCTTGTGAAGCTTATGTAGGTAGCTAGAAGCTTATACTACCTATAGGCATGCCTAAGAGTTACTTCTGGAGGACCTCTGCTGTTGCTCAGATGTGGCCTGAGTGTCTCTAAGCCCAACTCTGCAAGTGAAATCATTGCCCTCCCCCCTACATGAGACATGACATCCAGGGGTGAAAGTCTCCCTGACTACATAGGAGAAGACTCCCATGGATGAATCCAGACCTGGCACCATGGAATAAAAAATTCCATCCTGACCAAATGGGGGGAAAGACATTTAGTTAATAAAGTATCAGTGGCAGAGAGAGTTCAAATAGAGTTGAGAGGCTACTCTGGAGGTGGCTCTTATGCAAGCTTCAGGTAGACCTTGCTACCAATCATAACCTGCCAACTCCCAACCAGGACCATTCCAGCCAATCCTAAAGAACACCTAGGGCAATTTATAAGATTCCATAAGGGTTCCAGGCACTAGAGTAACTTGCCAGAAACCTACCTCCAGATGGCTCCCTGGCCCAGATAAGTCCTGACACCTAGCCCAGCCTCTCCAGAACATTAGATAGTTCCATCTCCCTACCCCACATTAGTGACAGACCCTTCCAGTATCAAAAATTTAGAATTGCCACAGCTGAAACAACCCCAATGAGAAGTATGGAAAAATCAAAGGTGATGGTGGAATTATACATAGAAGATAGGACTTAACAAATGAATATGAATGCTGAATGATTAAATTGATATCTCTTTTAGTCTCCAGTATTTTAGAGCAGCTAGAAGTAAAATCCTAAAATTGTGAAATTGTAACCCAAGTCAAAGTCTGAAATATGTTCTACAACTAATTGTGGGCCATGGTTGGGAATTTATAGCTTTTTTTGTATATATGTTATTGTTCACCAAAAGAAGGTGTATTAGTTAGGGTTATCTAGAGAAACAGAATCAACAGGGAACACTTGCAAATATAAAATCTATAAAAGTGTCTCACGTGACCGCAGGAACGCAGAGTCCAAAATCCACAGGGCAGGCTGTGAAGCCGACGACTCTGATGGATGGTCTGGATGAACTCCACAGGAGAGGCTCACCAGCCGAAGCAGGAATGGAACCTGTCTCCTCTGAGTCCTCCTTAAAAGGCTTCCCGTGTTTAGATTTAG
Source organism: Myrmecophaga tridactyla (assembly GCA_004026745.1). Taxonomy (NCBI): domain Eukaryota; kingdom Metazoa; phylum Chordata; class Mammalia; order Pilosa; family Myrmecophagidae; genus Myrmecophaga; species Myrmecophaga tridactyla. The sequence goes on along the minus strand of PVIY010003274.1, from coordinate 38,581 downwards.
CATCACTAATTGTAGAAGACACTCCCCTTTGGCTGATTACAAATGGAATCAGCTGTGGATGCAGCCGACGTGATCATGACCTAATCCTATGAAATGTCCTCATTGCAACAGACAGGCCAGCACTTGCCCAATCAGATAAACAGGTACCACAACTTGGCCAAGTTGACACATGTCCCTAACCATGACAAAAGGAATAAAATTATTGTGATGATTAAAAAAAGTATTTAAGCCCTCTAGCCTCCTATATTCTGGAGCAGCTAGAAGGAAAAATATGAGAGGATTGTATGGTAGCCCAGGACAAACTCTGGGATCTATCCTGTAACCACTTTTTGAAGAGTGCTTTGAAAACTATTGCTTTTTTATTTTTTTGCTTTGTGTGTATGTTATACTATACAATAAAAAAAGTTTTAAAAATTGTACATTTAAATTTAACTTTACTTAAAGTAAATTTAAATTTAGGTTTAGTTTTAATTAAAATTTGAAAGCACCCAAAAAAATTTTAAACACTACAAAAAAATGCCATTACATGAGAAATGTTGAAATTTTGGTTCTTATTCAGGAGTAATTGGGATACATGAACTTTGCTGCAGTTTGCAAAAATAGACACGTAAAAGAATAAAACTGTTCAAAGTCGAAGACGGGAAGTGAGGATGCCCAGAAGAAACTAATCTCGCAGATTTTATTATTGTTACAACACATCTGATATATCAATCCTAAATAAGTAATTACAAATTTATCAAAATGGAAACCCCCCCACAGCTGTCCCAGTTATCCCAGCCATTGTGGTAGGTAGAATAAAGGGATCCCCAAAGATGTCCACATTCTACTCCCTGAAACCTGTGAAAATATTATACATGGCAAAGGGAATATAAAATTGCAGCTGTAAATAAGTTGCTAATGAACTGACTTTAGAATGAAGAGATTGCCCTGGATTATCAGGTGGGCTCAGTGTAATCACAGGTCTTTAAAAAATAGGGGGAGGCAGAAGAAGTGTCATAGTCAGTGTCAGAGTGATGCAATGTGAGAAAGATCCAACTGACCATTGCTGGCCAATGATGGAAGAGGACCATGAGCCAAGGAATGTGGACAGCCTCTACAAGTTAGAAAAGGTGAAAAAAAAGAAAGAAAAGGATACCACCCTAGAGCCTCCATAAAGGAACACAGAGCAAGTGATACCTAAATTTTAGCCCAGTGAGACCCATTTTGGACTTCTGATATTCAGAAAATGTAAGATAATAAATCTATGCTTGTTTTAAGTAAAGTAACTAAATTCAGGTTGTTACAGTAGCAATAGGAAACTAATACATCCATTCTGGACCAGTCAGCCCCCAGCCAAGCTGTCGGTTGACCCCTGAAACCTGAGCAAGTCCATCCAAATCAGCCAAGCCTGGTACAGACCAGCAGAACCTCAATAAATAAATAAGTTAGTGTTGCTATAAGCCACTATGTTTTAGATTGCTTGTTATGCAGGAATAACCAATACAAGTAACAAATGAACCAAAACAACTATATCACATTAAATTTTGGCTGTAATCTACCAGAAATAATAAGTAAAAATTCAAGTAATAGCTGAAAAATCAGCTAACTAATCCTAAAAACACTAAATGGTGAGTTAATAGACAGTGATGTTTTTTACAAACTTCAGAAGTTATCAGTTTAATTGAAAAAACTTTGATTTGAAACAGCAATCTATTCATTAGCATATTCTATATATTTGTAAGATTAGTAAACCAGCCAGTAGCTTTTCTGCAAATTAAATATTTCTTTATTTGTTGCTATGATAACAATAAAAATTGAACCACTCAAAACCTTAGTAAAATCTTCACAATCTATTAAACCATCCTATCCAATATGAATTTCCATATAAGATTTACAAAGTTAAAAAACACACATTTTTGCTAAATCGAAGCACTTGGTAAATTTCTTGAATTTGCCAACGTGTTTAACAAATTCACTAAGGTAAGAAAAATGAATCAAAAATATGATCACTTTTCTTTTAATGCTAATTAATATTATGATACTTATATTTTATTGCAGAATTGTAGGTACAACAAAATAATTTAATGTCCACAGTTGTATTACCTCTATACAGTGACTATTAATCAAATATAGACAAATCAATTATAAAATATGAAATAATACAATCCAATGTGTCATGCATAAAGGATACTCATGCAGCATGGGGTATAGGACTATGTGTGTAAGTGTTTCAGATGTTTTTACATACAGTCATGTAAAAGTCTTCATCTCTTGTACAATATGTGCCAATTTCCTGAAGATCTAAGAAAGCACATGAGCTTTAAAATATATGGAGAAGAAAGAAAAAGAAGACATTTCTAAGAATATATGGAGAAAAGAGAAAGGAAAGGGAAATAAGGAGCAGAGCACTTGATTTCTGGAGAGATAAAACAGACACAAAAGTAGTTGCCGGTCCATTGGGAGATAAAACCTAAACCATATTACAAAGCTAGTGATGTGAGACCCAGAGCATAGTCAGTGAAGATTGAGATGCAGTAGATGTGGGCCATCCTGGCCCAGATGAGGACAGAAAGAAATGATAATTCCATGAGAAGATGAGACTGACAAGAGCTGAAAATCTCCTTCCATTAGCTCTTGTGTAAATCTGGCCACACACAGAGACTGAAAGGTGACATCTGAGTATAACATCTGAATAAGGCACCATAGCACTGAACTAAACAAATGTTTTAATCTTTATACCCCAGCAATTATGATTTGCATCCATTCACCCTTGTGGACCTCAGAATCATGCCCTTATATTTTTCATGATATGGTATCATGTTTGGTCTTATAATTAGCTCTGAACAGATCAAAATAATAGTCCGCTCATGTTCTGATGGAAATGTTTTTATCTGCTCTGTCTCCCAGTGTATTTTGGGACCAAGCCATTCATGACTTCCAGTGGGTGTATCCTCCCATATTGACAGCAGAGTTCCAGTGCTTTGTAAACTTTTCCATAAACCACCTTCAGAAATAGCTATTTATATTCAGCCATCCCAAGGATATCAATTTACCACTTCTTATCCAGAATTATAAACTTTAGGTGGGACAAGGGGAGCAGAGTGGGAAGAAACAAAATTTGAGGAAGGGAAAATGCTATTAACAAAATCACTTTTTGTATTAATATCAACATACATAATATGTGAAATTCATGATATATTCTACAACATTTAATTAACCTGGGTTGAAGACATTATTTTTTTACTCTTCAGATGGAAACAGTCCTAATAAGAATAATATGAATATTGTCCAAAAACAAGCATAATATGTAGTGCAAAGATAAAAAATTGTGGGTTATCTTAAAATAGCATCTTCTGCATTGATATCACTATTTCCATTTCCTTTAGAAATTTAGCTAGTTTATGACAAGCCTTCCTGAAACAGCTAGCTATATGAACTTAGGCTAGTAACTTAGCTCCCTGGGCCATAATTTGAAAATGAAGAATGAACTCTAGGCTGTTCTTTACTTCTAGCATTTTATAATTGATTTATAATTACATTTATTTTGATGTGACATCCTCTCCAGAGATGTTTAAACCTTCATTTTCCTCTAGTGCCTATGTTCTTAGAATAGCTCTAAGTAAAATTTACTGAAAGATAGGAAAGTTCTTAATTTATTGATGAATTATTTTCTCTGCATATTTCCTTAATTTTAGTTTTTATTTTCTATTTTAGTTTCCTGGATGCTAAATAAATACCATGCAATGGATTGGCTTAAACAATGAGAATTTACTGGCTCACTTCTCTAGGAGAAAAATGCTTCTCCCAGCAGACCATAGTATTCAGTGTCTAGCAGCTGGTAATCCTTAGTCCTTGGCTTTTCTATCACATGGTAATGCACATGGTGGCCTCTCCCGACTTCTCTGGGTCCCATTGACTTCCAGCTTCTTCCCTTGACTTTTTCTCTATATGTTTGAATTTCATTCTGTTTAAAAGGACTGCAGTAATAAGATTAAGACCGATCCCAGTTTAGTTAGGTCACACTTTAAGTGAATTATCCTCATCAACAGTCCTATTCACTAAAAAAAATATTTGCAAAGTCCCCTTGGGGGAATAGTGAGAAAGGGGGAAAATTCAACTTCCCCAAGTGGAGAATTCTTGGTATTCTCACAAGCAGTGGGGACAGCCAAAGCAATAGGCTGAGCCCCCAATCTTGGGTTTTGTTCATATGAAAGTTAACTCTGCAAAGGGCAGGCTAAGCCTACTTAAAATTAGGCTTAAGAGTCACCCCCAAGAGAACCTCTTTTGTTGCTCAGATGTGGCCTCTCTCTCTCAGCCAAAACAACAAGCAAACTCACTACCTTCCCCCTCTCTACATGGGACATGACTCCCAGGGGTATAGACTTTCCTGGCAACTTAGGGCAGAAATCCTAGAATGAGCTGGGACTCAGCACCAAGGGATTGAAGAAACCTTCTTGACTGAAAGGGGGAAGAGAGAAATGAGACAAAACAGTGTCAATGGCTTAGAGATTCCAAACAGAGTTGAGAGGTTATCCTGGAGGTTATTCTTATGCATTAAATAGATATCACCTTTTTAGTGAAGGTATAGTGGAGAGGCTAGAGGGAAGTGCCTGAAAATGTAGAGCTATGTTCTAGTAGGCATATTTCTTGAAGATGATTGTATAATGATATAGCTTTCACAATGTGACTGTGTGATTGTGAAAACCTTGTGTCTGATGCTTTTGTTTACCTTATAGACAGACGAGTAAAACATATGCATTAAAAATAAATAAATAATAGGGGAAACAAATGTTAAAATAAATATAGTAGATTGAAATGCTAGTGATCAATGAAATGGAGGGGTAAGGGATATGGTATATATGAATTTTTTCTGTTTTCTTTTTATTTCTTTTTCTGAATTGATGCAAAAGTTCTAAGAAACAATCATGACGATGAATATACAACTATGGAATGATATTGTGAATTACTGATTATATATGTAGAATGGAATGATCATATGGTAAGAATCTTTGTATTTGTATGTTGGCATGTTTAGTAAATAAAATAAATTTTTAAAAAAGTCCTATTCACAATAGGTTCACAATCACAGGAATGGATTAAGTTTAAGAATGTGGTTGGGGGGGTATATCGTTATAAGCTACCACACTTTCTAATAGTTTTTTTCATTCATCACCAAAAATTTATGAATTGCTGGACAACAAAATAAATGATGGAACACCATAATTACTAAATTTTTGTGTGATATAATATATAGATAACTAAAATAAGGCTTGCACTTAATTTGTACCTGACCAAGCAGTTCCCCCACCTCCCACAACCCTGCTATCACTTCTTTGACCCAGGGTATTCCTTCTTGAAGAAGGCCATGAAGAACTAAGGAACTGGCCCAAACTAGTTGAGTGAGTTGGATCCTTTCCCAAGTCATTAAGTTCTTGCTGCAATAGCTGGCACAGAACATGCCACTTTTGGCATCTATTATTTAACTGAACTGAGATGGGGCCAAAGTATCAAGTTTTTAAAAGCTCCTCAGGTGATTCTAATGAACAGTGAAGGTTGAGAAGTGAAAAAAACTTGAGGCCCATGGATTTTCTAAGCACCCCACACCCCCCACCATTTAGGTAGGGGATTGCTGTAAGGTTATAATAGTTCTTGGTGGGGTGGGAAATTGACCTTGGGTTTCCACATGATAGATCTGTCTTGTGCTACATTTAAAGGAGGTTAGGTACAATGATATCAAAGGGATGGAATTATAAACTTTCAATTAGTATTTACTGCAAGTATAGTTAAAAGCATAGGAACTGTTTCACTTAATAAAAAAGTCCTATCTTATGGACTATCTTATGGATAGGACTTCCCACAAAGGATGACACTATATATATAGGATTCAAGATATCATTAATATCAATCACACAGCACTGAGCCTCATACTGTCTGGGTAATCACATGAATCATATAAAGAACTTTAAAAAAAAAAAAAAAAGCAGAATCCTAGCCCTACCACAAATCTGCTGAATAAGAATATTTAATTATGTCTTTATCTCCTCTACTAATTTGCAAGCTGCTTTCAGAGTATGTACCTTGCTTTATATACTTCTGTATCCTTAATAGCACCTAGCACAATGCTTCATTCCTAATGATACTTAGTCATTAATTTTCAGATTAAGTAGATTTACATACTGAGACTTATGAATTCTGCAACCTAACTTTAGTTGGTGATTAAGATATTCAATAGAGAAAACATCAAGTTATTTCCTATATGAACTAAATTAAAACTTAAAACCCCTGGACACACAAAAAATCAATCACATATAAAATAATACTAATGAATCTTCAGAAGCAAGGCAAAGTTATCAGTTACCAGGTGTCAAGAATATAATATTATCTTGAAACCAGTTACATAATTATAGGTCAATTTTTCTCTACAAAAAGCTGTATGAATGTTTGCAAAGATATGAGAATTAAAAAATACTAACAGTATGTTCACATAATTCAGCTGCTGCTAAGTTACTGAATAGAAAAATTCATTCAATTAATACTTACTGACGACTTCCATAGAAAATGGCAGAGTAGGTAGCTCCAGCACTTAGACCTTCCACCAAAACAAGTATTTAACAGGCAGGAACTGTTTGAAACTCCTTGAAATTCTGGAGGCCAGAAGAACACTGTACAATATCCATGGAAGAATGGGAGGAACAGGCTGATAAACTATGGTAAAGAACAGTGCATTGTTCTCTCTGTGCAGTGGCTACCAGTGCCCATCACCCCAATCTTACAGCAGGCCACCGTGGGGCCCAGTGTCTAGTTAGCTTGTGGTAACAGAAAGGGACATAAAAATTCTCTTCTCCAAGAACAAGGGTGAACATAGTTGATTATTGATCATGGCTTTTGATTAGCAAATTCAGATCATTGGATCCCAGTTCTGAAGGCAGTTATTGTTTCAATATGCCACAGAAAGGGTGAAGAGTGTGGAGATTTAAAGGCACAGCACTTACTCAGGGCTGCAAGGAACAGATGGCTGATGGGCAGTATTTGCAGGGCCATACTCTGGAGAGCCATCAGAGTTGTGGCACCCTTCCTGATCCCCATCCCAGGACAGTTCGGAGCCAATCTGCACTGCCTTTCATGGATCTCTCTTCCTGTTTTGGCTGGAAAGACAGACCTGGAACAGTCCTCCTCCAAGTGCTCTTCCTCCTTAAATTTGCCCTCCAGGCAAAAGTAGCTTGAGATAACAAAAAGAGTGTAAAAAACTGGAGAGGTGGACACTCTGGGACAAAGCCTTGCCAGGGTCAAATACCCAGGAGAGGGAGCTATTTCTCCTGAGAAACAGGGGGCAGCCAAACTCCAATAAACAAGATAACTCCAAAACAACTAACAAAAGCCCAAGTCAAGGCAGAGGCTCAGAAACACCAGGGAAAACCCTGCTCACTGCATTTGACTGGGACAGCCCTTCCTGATAGGTAGACCAAAGATAAAAAAAAAAAAAAAACTCGTCTTATCACCAGCTGGTTGCAAAACCAAGAAACAGACATCTCAGGGAGTAAGACCAAGAGTTAATATGTAGAAAAACTACAAAATGTTGTTAAAAGAACTCATAGGAGACCCAAGTAATGGAAGGACAATCTGTGTTCATGGATTGGAAGACTAAATATTGGTAAGATTCCAATCCTACTTAAAGTAATTTATAGATTCCATGCACTCTCAATCAAAATTCCAACAATCTTCTTTGCAAAAATGGAAAAACCAATCATTAAATTTATATGGAAGGGTAAGGGGTATTGAATAGCTAAAGCAATCTTGGAAAAGAAGAACGAAGTTGGAGGACTCACACTTTCTGATCTTAAAACTTATTCCAAAGCCACAGTGATGAAAGCAGCATGGCATTGGCACAATGACAGACATATAGACCAATAGAATAGAATTGGGATCTCAGAAGTCAAACCTCACATTTATGGCCAACTGATTCTTGATAAATGACGAAGACTACTTAGTTGGGAAAGAATATACTTTTCAACAAATGGTTCTGGGAAACCTGGATCTCCATTTGCAAAAAAAAAGGAGGATCCCTACCTCACACCATATGTGAAAAATTAACTCAAAATGGATTGAAGACCTTAATGTAAGAGGCAGAACTATAAAACTCCTAGAAGAAAATGTAGGTAAACATCTTCAGGACCTTGTATTGGGCAATGGTTTCTTAGACTTTACACCCAAAGCACAAGCAACAAAAGAAAAAATAGATAAATGGAACCTCAACAAAATTTAAAACTTTTATATGTCAAAAAAAACTTTGCCACAAAAGCAAAAAGACAACCTACTAAATGGGAGAAAATATCTGGAAACCACATATCTGATAACAGTTTAATATCCAGATATTTTTTTAAAAAATCTTAAAACTCTACAATGAAAAGACAAAAGGTCCAATTAAAAAAAATGTACAAAAGACTTGAATAGACAATTCTCCAAAGAGGATATACAAATGATCAAAAAGCACATGTAAAGATGCTCAAATTTGCTAGGGAAATTCAAATGAAAACCACAATGGGATATCATTTCACATCCACTAAAATGGTTGATTGAAAAAACAGAAAAGTACAAGTATTTTGACATGATAGCCTACCAAGTCACAGATTCTGATATAGGGAACACTCATTCATTGCTAGTAGAAATGTAAAATAGTGCAGCCACTGAAGAAAGACAGTTTGGAGGTTGCTCAGAAAGCTTAGTTTAGAATTAACACATGACCCACCAATACCCAAAGAATTGAAAGCAGGGATTTGAACAAATATTTGCACATTGATGTGCATAGTAACATTATTTCCAATTGCCAAACTTGGAAGCCATCCAAGTTTCCATCAAACAATGAATGGATAAATACAATGTGGTATAAAATTCAGTGGAATATTATTCAGTCATAAAGGGATGAAGTCCTGATGCATGTGACAACATGGGTGAACCTTGAAGACATCATGTTGAGTGAAATAAGCCAGACACAAAATGACAAATATTTTATTATCTCATTGATTTAAACAATTAGAATAAGGAAACTCACAGAGTCAGAATCTAGAATACAGAATCTAGAATACAGGGGATGGGATAGGAATAGGGAAAGGGAAAGGGAAGTTAAGGCTTAAAATGTACATGTTCTTATTTGGAATTGTAGAAATGTTTTCATAATGGATGGTGGTAATGGTAGTACAACTTTGGGAACACAATTAGCAGCACTGAAATGTGTATCTGAATATGATTAAAAGGGGAAATGTTAGGTTGTACATCTGGTAAAAGAATAAAAATTGTTTAAACAAAAATCTATGGAACTACACTACACAGTGAGCCCTAAGTTAAAGTATTGGTTTTAATCAATAGTACAATTATAAAAATGTGCTATCAATTCTAACATTCACACCAATGTACGATATTGGTGGTGTGGTGGTGTATGGGAATCCTGTATTTTGTGCATGTTTGTACTGTAAACCCTCAACTTAAACCCTCTAATTAAAATTTTAAAAGTACATACAAAAAATAAAGAAATATTTATTTATTGAGTGCCATATCTGTGCAAGGTACTTTGATGGGTACTAAGAGTACAACAGTGACAAGAAAGTTTTCATGGGCTTACATTCCAGCACTCAAGATAGCTATTAATTATTCAATTACATTTGACATAAATGCTATGAAAGAGAAGTACAGTGTGGTTTGAACATAAAACAGTTGGACCTGATTTAGTCTTGGGGTCAAGGAAGGGACATTTGTGCTAAGCTCTGAAGAATTATTAGGAATTAATATGGGAAGAACATTCTGATAATAGAAAACAGCATATGAGAAGACTGTGCAGAATATGAAACCTACAAAAATGTTAAAGAAGGTCCATGTCATCAGAGTTCAGAGAGCAAAGCAGGAAAGAAGATACAACTGTTGAGGTCATCAGTCGGTAGGCCCTTGTTAAAGGATTTGGAATTTACCTTGAGACAACAGGAAACCATGAAAGAATTCAGGCTAAGTTGTAGGAGTCAGAATTGTATTTTTTAAACCACCCTACCTGCACTGAGAAGAATGTATCTAATTGGGAGTGGGGAAAAATTGTAAGGGAAACAAATCATCTACTTGGTCTTTTAAAAGACTTTTTGAGAAGCAAAATGATTGTATTTCCAACGAGACAGGTGAGAGTAGAGAGAAGCAGACATAGATAGATTCAAGAAACATTTAAAGCTAAAGTCAGCAAGACTCTGGGATTGGACATAGAGGTAAAAGCAAGGAAGGGATAAAAGCTGATTACCAGTAAACTGGTTTGGATCACTGGGCAACTGTACATTGATGCATTTCACACAAGTTTCTTGTGAAGAGATCTGGTCTTGGGGAAAAGGTAATCGGGCCATTTTGGTGATGATAAATAACTTTGCCTGGCACTCACCTAGGTGCTGTATATTACTTTCCCAAGCCTCGTAGCAAATCTGTAAGATGGGTTCTCTACAATCCCCAGTTTACAGATGAGGAAAGAGGGACAGGGAGGTTAGGTAAGTTGCTCAGGCATACAAATAATAAATGGCAGAGTCCCTCAACCACTCTATTCTGTAGCCTTCTTGAGTTTAAGGTATCTGGGAAGCACCTGAGTTGATTTGTCAAGTAACTCATGAATCCATAGGTCTGAGGTTATCAGATATCTATGGTTGGAGAAATTGTTAAATAACATACTATAAGGTTATGATTCAGAATTAAGATGATTACTTGATTTCAACTGAAACTTGGAGACCTAACATCCTTTTTCCAGAATAAAGGATTTGAAACCAAGCCGGTTACCATGGACTTTCCCAAAGGATTTTCTGTTTCATGATAATGAGGTCATCAATAATATAGCATTTTATCTATAACAGTTTCTCCCCTTTACAGCTATGGTGTGGGGGGAATTGGGGCTCAAATAAACATGGATTCCAATCTCAGGATTCTCACTGGAACAAGCTCTGTGCCCTTTGGAAAGCTTACTGCACCACCATGAGCTTCAGTTTCTTCATCTATTAAATGAGGATTTAAAATAAGACCTTCAACCTTGTTTTAATGATTAAATGATATAACATAAATACAGGACCAGGTACTATTTTTAAAAACTGTTCCCCATTTTGCTGTCCCTCCTCATAGCCTCCTGATGGATGTAAGAGCTATCATGTTATTATTTCCTTCCTTTATGTTAATTTAATTATAATGCAGTTGGAAAAGAACAAAATGCATAAACTGAAAAAAGAGGAGAGATTATTATCTCCATTCAGCATTCATTTTGGCCAGGATCCAAGAGTCTTAAAACATCAGATATTAAGGGCTGGCAAGAAGGAAAGTGTTCCAAAATGAGGAGGTGTGAGCCTACCTTGATTCCTACACTCAGATATTCAAAGTACTTAGAATTCTTTGTGTTAAGAAAACTGGATATGTATTCCACCCACATGCCACCACAAAAAGAATTTAGAGGCATGCTGCCTGTACTAACTTGTACCACACCATTTTATTTGAACTCTCATGGTAACTTCAACCTTTTATATAGGAGGAGCCAGGAGGATTGTTTTAAAAGAGAGAGAGCAAGATATTCTGCAGGAACTTCTTAAGTGCTTTTAACGCAAATACTTGCATCACAGCAAGAGACAGTTTTTTTAATTGGGGCTTTCCATTTTACCTTTCATTGAATGTTTATCTGCCAGCATGCTAGAATTACCAAATTTTCATCAAGTTCTTAAAGTGATTGGTCACTGATAATTGTGAAGCCAATGATATAGGAATATAAGTTTAGAAAATAGAATAATTTCAGTATGTCAAGGAGATTCCACGCTAGAGAAAAGAATAAAAAAAAAAAGATGAGAGTGAAAAGAATTTAAAAATAACCTATTTGCATTTTTGCCATTTGAAATGGCTGACAGCCATGGAGGGAAAAAGTGAAAGTAGAGGAACTGGATAAATAAAAGTAGGATTTATTCATCTTAGCACAATGACTACAACTAGACTGAATCATTCTTTCTTTGCATGAACATTCTAGAGTTGTAAGAATGGCTCACGACCCCCAGCGCTACCTCGAAGGAAAAAGAAAAAAAGTTAATTTCTGTAAAATGATGACCTTGTTATTAATTTGCCATAGTACCTAAACCCATGTTAATAATGAATTCAGACAAATGCCTGCTAGCAGTTTGAAAAAACAAAATGATTTCAAAAAAGCTGCAATCAACTAGTTGCAATCTACACAGGACTCCACCATAAATAAACTTGGTGTAAACTAAATTTGTAAAGGAACAATACCTCCTATCAGTAGGCCAGCTAAAAGTCCTGAGTTCCCAGGGAAACCTGTCAGTGTCCGTCCCTTTACCTTATATCAATCACAGATTGAATGGAGATACCTGCCTTTCAGACCCTGGGAAGCCAAGAATCTGGGGCCTGAGGATGGGAAGAAGTAGTCAGGAGCCAAGTGAGTAATTGACCCTTTCAGAGCTGACATTTGATTTAAAAACGATTCTCATTAATGTGGAAACACCCCCAGCAATGGCCACAGAGTGCAAGCCTGAAGGCAGACCCATCACAATCGCCAGTTTCCTCTCTGTAAGGTGATTAGAACCAAACCACTGATCCTTCTTACTGACTACAACCAGGGGAACTTGGATTTGTCAAAGGAAGAAATATCCCACAGTAGTAAAAATAAAGGTCATTCTTTAGTTGCTAGTTTTAATAATTTTTAAGTGTTTTTTACCCCCAAGCAGGTGTGGCAGGACATATTGTAAGTGCCTCATAAATATCCCATTTCCATTAAATAATTTTAAATGCAGCAGCTTGCTACTGTGACTTTTACGTTTGCTCTACGACCCCTTTGGCTCCTGTCCTGCACGTCTTGTCAGGGAGACACTGGCCATGGCTTTATCCTTAAGTGTTCTGTTTCTACAGCTCCTTCATGTGAAGATCTTAGAGCCCTGTAAGAAAAATATCCTCACTCACTTTCTACAGAAAAGGAAAAGACCAGTGGTGAATCACTTAAAATATCAAACAGTGGGTATAAATCACTCAGTACCTCATCCCCTTTTTGCTGATGTAAAATCCATTTCCATGGAAACAGGGATTAGAAATAGCAACCTATGAGAAACACTGGGTTTATTGGAGCACATGGGAGTTTTACTTTGGTTTTCAGCCAAATCTTAAAAAAAGCAAGTCTTTGACTAATACCTGCCTGCTATTTTTATCACTTTTGAGAAGTAATGTTTGAATTATGGACTAAGGGGAAATCATTTTTTCCCACTTAACAATCAAAATAACAGAAGTTAATTTGGTGGGAGGGTGTTATAAGATTTGAAAATCTCTCCTTATTTGTTCCCCAATTTTCTATTTCTGCTCAGCCTACTGTAGGTGTATGACTACAAAATAATATTAATAACCTGCCCTGATTTGCAAATGTATTTGTAGGTTGAACCCAATTTTTTTTTCAATTGACACCTATCTCCAAGAGTGAAATCTCCAGACTATTTCCATTCACAAGCAGGTTTACCTTAAATGTGGAGCAAGGTCAGATGATATCCTTTATTCTGTCAATCAGATGTGTTCCTGGGTTTGATTACTGAACTGATTCTTTAATAAGTAGTAAATTGTAAAGCTCAAAGATTCAGCTTGGGAGATCATGGTATACCAGCATGGGACACCAGACTAAACGCAGAATCTGTGTTTGGGAGGATGAGAGGCTGGCATCTTCTCCTCACTCATCTCTCCATCGCCCTCTCACACATCCTTCAAGGCTTAGTTTAAGAGTCACCTCTTCTTGTATGACACTATTATAAAGAGTCAATAATAGAGGGGGATATGGAGAAAATGTACCTATTGCAAACTATGGACGATAGTAAACAGTCATATTTTAATATTCTTTCATCAACAGTAACAAATGTACCACACCAATACTTATGGGTCAATAATATGGGCAGACAAGGAGTATGGGAGGATTAGAGTTTTCTTTTCTTTTTTCTTAAATCTCTTTTTTTTTCATATGCTGTGTGGTGCAGGTCACATTTCATTCTTTTCCCATGTGAGTATCCCATTATTGCAGCACCATTTGTTGAATTTTTATTTGTTTGTTTGTTTGTTTTGGGAAGCACATGGGCTAGAAATTGAACCTGGGTCTCCCTCATGGCCAGTGAGAATTCTACCACTGATCTACCCCCACACCCCTAGAGTTTTCTTTTTTTTTTTTTTAATTGCTTTTCTGGAGTAATGAAAATGTTCTAAATTTGATCATGGGGCTGTGGGCATAACCACGTGATGACACTGTGAGTCAGTGATTACATACTTTGGATGATTTCTACGCCATGCGAATACATCTCAATAAAATAGGATTTAAAAAAAAGAATGGATTACAGGACGCAAAGGTACTTCAGTGGTAGAATTCCCACCTGCTATGTGGGAGACCCGTGTTCGATTCCCTGCCCATGCACTTCATAAAAAAACAAGTCAAACAAAATAATTCAACAACTGGTGCTGCAATAATTGGATACTCACATGGAAAAGGGATGAAATGTGACCCACGCCATACAACATGCAAAAAACAAATAATGAATTATCATGAGGAAGAATGTTATTTAAATAAAAACTTCTGGATTGAAAAGAGTCACCTGTTCTATGCATTCAGCCTTCCAGGTTTACAATATAGTTTAAACTTAACACTACTCTCATTTTAAACTGACTTTTGCTGCCTAATTAGCCTCTTATTACATATAGCCATGTACTCTGATGATATGATACCATTTGGTGCTTTTTAATTTACCTTTTGATAAATAATAATAGTAGTAATAGGGGCTCTCACTTACTGACCCCCCCACTATGTAGACAAGCTGCCAAAAGCATTAACAAGCATCATTTCATGTGTGTCTGACTGCTCTCCCAAATTAGATGGAAAACATTTTAGTCAACAATCTTATCTTTTTTTAATGCATAATATATTGTCTAGCACAGAGATAGGCTGAAAAAATTGAGGTGGTTTTGCAGTTTTCATTTTTACTACATATTCCATTAGAGGAGTACTTTTGATAAGTGATATCATCCATTTCAATTATGGTGAATGGCTAAACCTGTGACAATCATATTTCTCATCCCCATCATGTATGGACCATTTATGATTTTTCAAACTCTGTGTTAAGTGCTTTACATACATAATCTCATTTTTTAAAAGTCCTAATATGTTTCTATTAATTGGCACACTCCTAAAACACTTTTTCCTTACACTTTTAGCTGCATACTTTTTAACTGTCTCTTAATTCAACACTGATTTTGGAACAGCATTACTGTAGAGCTATTAGAAAGATACATAGATCTTAAGTTATTGATAACTTAGAAATATTTCAGCCTCATAAGCTGTTGTTAGTTAATATTATATACATTTTTAGGATTATTGTCAAATTGAGGAAACATCTAGTAAGTTTATTTCCATATTAGCCATTATATCTCAGAAATATCATTGTACTTGTGCAATAACAACTATTAAATGTTACATATCTTCATTGTAGTGAGTGTGATATAGTATGGGTTTTATATTGCTTTATCATATTTTCAAATGGGCTTATGCAATTCATTTCTCTTCAGTAACATAGAGTCATATAATCAAAGAATCTATTCATGATTTGCTCAAAATTTTTATTTTCTTAAATTATAACTTTCAGTATTTATCTAAAATTTTTTGTTGCAATTCAATTCTGAGAATCCAAATTATTTCTTTTGAAGTTATTGCAAATCCCTATCATTTTATTTTATATTGCATTTTTAGCTGAATTTTCCCTGTTTTTTTTTTCAATTTTATTAAAGTGTATTCACACACCACACAAACCATCAAGTATACAATCACTGGCTCACAGTTTCATCACATAGCTGTACATACATCCCCATGATGGATTTCAGAACATTTTCATTACTCCAGAACAGAAATAATAATAATAATAAAAATAATAAAACCTAAATCCTCCCATATCCTTTATCCTTCCTATTGTTGACTCATTGTATTGGTGTAGTACATTTGTTACTGTTGATGAAAGAATATTAAAATATTACTATATTTTTACTATATTTACTATACCTATAATATATTTACTATATTTTTACTATAGTCCATAGTTTGCTATAGGTATGTTTTTTCCCATATACTCCATCATTTTGTTTACATTTATAGTGGTTCAAGCAAGAACTTATTTACATACATGACTTCAAACAACCATTTTCAATAAGATTTACCTACACAATGTTATTATTTCTTATAAGCACCAAAATGAGCTACCATCAATCACCACTATCTATTTCCAAATATTTAAGTTCAATCTTGTTAACATGTACATGTCAGGTAACCACTACTTCTTCTCTAGCTTCTGTCTATCTCTAGGTTTCCTGTGAAGTCGCATCCCATGTATGGGGGAAGGTAGTGAGTTTGTTTGCAGAGTCTGGCTTAGAAAGAGAAAGTCCACATCTAAGCAACAAAAGAGGGTCTCTAGATAGGTGACTCTTAGGCATAATTATAAGTAGGCTTAACTTCGCCATGGAAGAAATAAGTTCCATAAGGGCAAATGTTGATATCAAGGGCTTATCTTATTAAATTAGGAGTCCATAATGCTTGAGAGAATATCAGGAATTTCCCAGATGGACAGAATCTCATTTTAATTACTAAAACCACTCTACAAAATTTAAACAGAATTACCATATATCCCCACAACCCCACTTCTAAATATATCCCCAAAAGAATTGAAAGCAGGTACTTGAACAGATGTTTTCACACTGATGTTCTTAGCAACATTATTAGCAATACCAAATGGTGGAAGCAACCCAAGTGCCTAGTAACTCATGAGTGGATAAACAAAATATGGTATAACACAAAATGGACTATAAAAAGGAATGAAGGACTATAAAAAGGAATGAAGTTCTGATACATGTGACAGCATGGATGAAACATGAAGACATGACGTTAAGTGAAATAAACCAGACACAAAAGACTAATATTTTATGGATTTCACTTACATGAAATACCTAGAAGAAGTAAGTTCATAGAGATAGACAGTAGAGAATGGGTTACCAGGGACTGTGGTGGGGAGGAGGTAATGGAGAGTTATCTGCTTAATGGGCAGGGAATTACTGTTTGGAGCGATGACAAAGTTTTGTTGATGGATGGTGGTGATGGTAGCACAATAGTATGAATATAATTAATATTACTGAATTGTACACATAAAAGTGGTTAAAATGGGAATTTTCGTGTGGTATATATGTTACAACAATATTTTTTAAATGTGAATAAAAAATCACTATAGAAAAACTTGATACAAAGTTTAAGTAACTGTCCCAGATTACAGCTCCTAAGGGATCAAACTGGATTTGAATGCAGGCATGCCTACCTCTTTCAAGCATGGGCCCTTTATTAAAATCAGAACATTTTTTAGACTCCCTGTAGAAGACCAGTTATAACAACTAACTCTTGACGTACTTAGAGTGGTCCAAGTGCTATCAAAGAAATGTGCATAGACTAACTCATTTAATCCTCATAACAATTTTAAGAAATTGATATTATTATTATCTCCATTTTACAGGTAAGGACACCGCACCCTGGATATGGGAAATAACTTGCCCAGAATCATACAGCTAGAGAGTAAGTAGCAAAATCAGGATACAAATTCAAAGTGCTCTGCTGGAGAACCTAAGCTCTTAACCATTTCACGTGGATACACTTTCAGAATCTCTTGCTATATGACAAAAGGCAATTCTGAATTTATTAAAGAATGTAAGGAAATTTATGTCTGACTGATCATAACAGCAGCCATAATTTTGAAAAATAAGAGTAGGTGAATGTGAGAAATATATTGTTTATTCTACAGACTATACTTAGTGTGCATGTGATTGATAATGGTCCCAGTCTCTCCCCCGCTGGCTGAGATGTGCTTCAAACTGAACAGAACCTCCCACAAGATTGGATCAAGATTAAAGCTTGGCTTCTAAGGTACATAATTCTTTCAGACTGGCACAGATGCTTACAGTCCCCAAGGAGGCCAACCAGGATTTGGACTTCCTTCCTAGTGCCAGGAAGTTCAGGTGCAATCATTTGTCATTTACCTTGGAGGGGATGCCCACCATGATCTTGACCACTTGACCTCTGAAATTAATTGATGTGTAAGCCCCTGAATCTCTACAGTGTCCATCTCCCCCCCTCAGGAATGCATGAGTCTTACCATGGCCTCCAAAGTATTTGCCACTTTTTTCTCATCCAGTTTAATTATATTGATGTCATCAATATGTGAACCATGATGATGTTCAGCAGAATGTTTAGATGATCCAGATCCATTGGGACCATATTTTGGCAGAGAGTAAGAGTTAATATGCCCTGATACTCTTATCTGCCACATGTGAATGTTAACTGTTTCTAATCCTTCTTCCTGATAGGGATGAAATAAAACATATTCACCAGATCTATGGCCAGATACCCTGAATCTGAATTTATGTTTATCTGCTCCAGCTGAGATACCACATCTGACCCAACAATTCCAACTGAAGAATACTTCTTGGTTGAGTTTACATCCAATGGCTGAGATATTTCAAACAGAGTTGAGAGGTTATCCTGGAGGTTATTCTTATGCATTATATAGATATCATCTTTTTAGTTAAGGTGTAATGGAGAGGCTGGAGGTAAGTGCATGAAAATGTAAAGCTGTGTTCCAGTAGCCATCTTTCTTGAAGATGATTGTATAATGATATAGCTTTCACAATGTGACTGTGTGATTGTGAAAACCTTGTGTCTGATGTTCTTTTTACCTTCAGTATAGACAGATGAGTAAAACATATGGATTAAAAATTTTTAAAAATAGGGGGAACAAATGTTAAAATAAATTTAGTAGATTGAAATGCTAGTGATCAATGAAAGGGAGTGGTAAGGAGTATAGAAAAAAATAGGGGAAACAAAGGCTAAAATATAGTGAGTAAATGGAAATACTAGCAGTCAATGAGAGGGAGGGGTAAGGGGTATGATATGTACGAGTTTTTTTCTTTTTTCTTTTTATTTCTTTTTCTGGATTGAGGCAAATGTTCTAAATGATCATGGTGATAAATATACAACTATGTGATGATATTGTGAGTTATTGAATATATTCCAAGAATGGAATGATCATATGGTAAGAATGTTCATGTTTATGTTATGTTTAAAAAAAAAAAAAGAATGGCACTAATCTCTGCCAACCCCTCTCCCCAATTCTGCAAAATATTTTTATTTATCCTCTTGGCTTGTGAGTAAGGTAGAAATGTGGACAGTTTCATAGGCTTCTAGGTGGCCTTCCCTACTACAATAACACTTACCCCACAGGCCAAGGAAACAATGTGTGCCTGCTGCCAATTATCAAGAGTGTACATTACACTTACATGTTTAAGTACCAGGAAAATGACTATCAAGTAGATTTGTGCACATAGAGGACTCATTGTGCATCCTCCATGTACCCTTACTCTAACAGGGGTCCCAGGGTGATACTGCAGGTCCCCAAGTATCAATGTCAACCTTTGTTCAAGAGTCCTCAAAATCTTTGAGTATTCTCCTTTCCCCAGTATACAATTACCCAAGTAAATAGCCATAGGACTTTTTAGGGAATGTTTACAAGATGCATTTGCCATAGTATGCTGGGTCAATTCTTATGAGGGGTCCAGACTCTCCCTTCAGTCAAGGGGTTTCAGTTGTGAAAACTGCCTCAGGTCCAGAAACTGACCTTTTTATTGGAGCAGCTCTCTCAGCCTTCTGACCATCCATTCTTAATTTCTTCTGATTGTATGGATTGGAATACAAACCTGTTGGATATCCATCTGTCTTGCTCAGAAAGATGCCATGTTCTATTAACCATCTCCTTAGCTCTCTATGGGTTTAGATCCCTTGGTTACCATTCCAAACATGTTGCTCATTATGGCAGTTCCTCCTATCTTGTACCTAGTGTAAAGTGATGCAACTTGGTCTCTATTTTTGGCATCTGTATTAGTCAGGGTTCTCTAGAGAAACAGAACCAATAGTACATATGTGTAAATATCTACAACCGTGGGAATGGAAGAATCCAAAATCTGCAAGGCAGGCTGTGAAGTTGGCAGCTCTGATGAAGTGTCTGGACGAACTCCACAAGAGAGGCTTGCTGGCTGAAGAAGCAGTGAAAAATCTCTCTTTTCCCTTAAAAGACTTCAACTGATTGTATTATCTCATTGATGGGAGACATTCCTCAGTTGATTGAGATGTAATCAGCCATAGATAGAATCAACTGACTGATGATTTAATACACCAGCCTTTTGGTTTGTCAACCAGCCAGGAAATATCCTTGCAGCAACAGTCAAGCCAGTGCTTGCCTGACCAGACAACTGGGCATCATCACTTGGCCAAATTGACACCAGAACCTAACCATCACAGCATCTTATCCTGCCTATTGCTATAAGTGGGCACAGTACTATAATACCATCTCCTACTGTCGGTACTGGCCTACAAAGGAAAGTCACCAATGAGCTTGTCAATGATGTGGGTGCCCCTCTCCTCTCACCACCATATTAATTATCACCTTGGTAAACACAATCATCTCTGGACTCTTCTGTAGAACAAAGTCAACTAGTGGGTTTCCCAGCTTTACAAAGTCTTGTTCCCTTTAATAGTCTCACTTCCTTGAGTGATTTAATCTCTACTTCAATTCTCTGCCCTGGCAGTTCTTACCTTTCTTTCTTACTAAGGATCATCAATTTTTCCAAACTTCTGAGAGCCGACCTGGCAGTGTGTTAGCACCATCTCTCTGAGTACTTACCAGTGTATAAAATCTGATATCATAGGAGAGTGCTGCTATATAATAAAACTATATAATAAAAATATTCTTCCCATATTTTTCTAGCATTTATATTCTATCTCCTGTCAGTCATGTGACTAGGTCTTATAACTCCTTTGGCAAATAGCCTCTGTCCTCATGTAGCAGACCCAGTACTTCTCCAGCTGAGATATGTTGTAACTTGATCTTAGTTATAAATCTGGAAGCTTGGAAGGGAGGGAAGGATTAGTGGGGGAGAAGGGAAGAGCTTCTTTAATTGCAAGGCTGAAGCCTCTGTATCATCTTCAAGTTGGGTACTAAGAATGGGAGTAGAGAGATAATAATCTAACAGGGAAAAGTGGGCCACTTCTGCAGAGCCAGAGGGTTCAGGGAACCTGGAGTTTCAAAAATTTCAAGTGCATCAACCCAGATGTCCCCATCCCAAGTTTCAGAGTCTCACTCTTCCTAGCAAGGGTCCTAACTTTAGCATAGCAGACTTGCTAAGGCTGAGAATTCTCTCAGTTGCTCTGCTCCACTTTCAATTAAGTCCTGGGCCTAATACTAGGTTTTTCTACTCACCTATTGCAGAAGATAAGTCTCATTATATGCTGCTGAGAGGCCCTCCCTCTGACTTTCACACTTGACCTTCAACTGGTAATTCATTCCCCTCAGTTTTTAATTTAATTTCTCCAATTCTTCAGTGGCACTCAGCAAAAACATCTGTTTCTATTTTCCACATAGCGAATACCCCTCCACCTTATGAAAAGCCTAAGATATTACACACAGCAGAGCATTCCCTTCTGGTAGGATCCCACTCCAATTCACCATTAGTTAAAGTTTTAAAAATTTCACCCCCGGAGCATGCCAAGGCTCTCAGTGTCCCACCTACAACCAGTGATGGAATCCTCATTACCAAATGGCTAGCAGGTGATCCAATTCCAGCCAGACTCCATCTTAGACTCTGCTTCCTTGTACCACTCTTGGCCATAATGTCAAGTAGTGTGATAGTTTGGAATTATGTACCCCAAAAAAATACGTTCTTAAATTTAACCCATTCCTGTGGTGTGAACCCATAGTAAGTAGGACATTTTGATGAGATTATTCAGTTTAGATGTGGCCCAACTCAGTCCACATGGGTCTTTACCCCTTATGGAGTCCTTTAAAAGAAGAAGAAAATTCAGATAGATAGGGAGAAAGCCATGCAAAGCAAGAAGTTAGAAGTCAAGGGAACCTGGAAAGGAAGGGAGAGACACAAAGAGGCTGCCACATAGATAGCTATGTGACAGAGGAGCCCAGGACCAAGGAATCCTGGCAGTCAGTCTTCAGAAAGAAAGTATTGCCTTGGTGATGCTTTCATTTGGACTTCTCCTATAGCCTCAAACCATGAGCCAATAAATTGACATTGTTTAAGCCAAACCATTACATGGCATTTGCTTCAGCAATGAGGAGTCTAAAATAGGTGGGGGTTCTCAGGGGAAAGACTGGGAGATGAAGATCTGCATACAGAAAGTTAATTGGAGAAGGTCTTGGGGTCTGGGGGAAGTGGAGGAATTAGGATTTAGCACAGGGAGAAATTGAACTGCACTGCAGTCACAACAAAGAACTCAGCCAATCCCATGGATAACTCTGGAGTTGGGATGGCCCTTCAGATGTGTCCCACAATTGAGGCAAAGGGACAAAACTTTTATACCACCACCACCACCCTTGCATGATCATATATGACCATATAGTGCATGTGAGCTACCCATTTTAGACAGGTGAACCCCTTCATGAGAACTATTCCCAGAGAGGGACCCAAGTGAGACTAAAGTCACCAAATATTCTTGGAAGGTAAGAAAATGAGTGCCTTGGTCCTGATGGAGGGAAGGGAAATGGAGGAATCTGGGCAATACACCACAAGATCCTGATATTGCATTATAATTATTTATTTACTTGTGGCTTTGGGAGTGAAGTCCTGCCTTGCCTTTGAAGTCCTCCCCACTGAGCCCTGCCTCCTGGTAGATGATTCTGGGGCCAACTGTCTGTCAGACACTCTAAATGCTGCCTTCTTTAAGAATCTTTATTATTAACAATAGAATCATATCAATAGGTAACATTTATTGAATGTGTATCATGTGCCAGATAGTTGACTAATGCTTTATGTCTATGTATTAGCTCATTAATCTTCTAAGAAACCCTATAAAAATTATACATGCCTCCTAGCACCAATGTGATAATTAAATATGATGATGCATGTAAAGCATGTAGCATTTATGACAGCATGTGGTAAGCACTCAGTTAATGTTAACTATTATAATTGCTTTACAGATGTGGAAACTGAGGCATAGAGAGGTTAAATCCCCTACTCAAAATCACAGAGCTAATAAGTGAGCAAAAGTGCAAAACTAAACAGTCAAATCCTGGAGTCTTTTCCCTTTAATTCTATGTAATGCTCCCTGCCATCTCTCTCAAGAATTCTCTCTTCCTCCATATTGGACCTCGCCAATGCCAGCTGCTTCTGTGACCTATACCTGTACATTAAGGTTCCAAGGTTTCATCCACATTGAATAAAACTGGGGACTGTCCTTCTAGAACTTTCCCTCTCACATTAGGTGATTAAAATTCTCTTATAAGCCTCTTTCAATCTGCCCTACATTGCTACTGTCAGTGTTTCTATACCTTGCCACAAGTCAACATCCATGTTCTGTATATTGTATCATCTTCAGTCAATAACTTTCCTATTGATCCAGCCAGATATTATCCAATAGCTGATCTCTTTGACCTTCTTCTCCTTTCAGGACATATTTTGCCTCTACATTTAGCTGCACTCAAGTGGACATTTGGAGTAGTCTATTTTAGGTATTCACTTCTTCTGCTCTTTGCTTAACTCCTTGGAGTCTGGCTTCCATGTCTTTCATTCCCTGCTCACTAATTTCCATATTCACCAAATTGAATAATATTTTTGGTATTTCCCTTTCTTCCCCTCTGCCTAGCAATTGACCCCCATCAACTATATCTTTTCTAAAACACTCATCTGGGGTTTCTGGCCCAGATGGGGGCTTACCAAGGTGCGCAATCTAGTTCGTCCTAGAACAGCTACTAAATAACCAGGGACAGTACAGAACAGCTCCTGGGACCACATCAGTGACCAGACACACAGTGTACCCCAGTCTGGACCAGCTGGACTGACTGTGAGCCCCTCCAGAACCATGAGTTCCCCCAGCTGCAGTAGTTGGCACCCTGCCCCCACAGGCTGCTTCCCAGAGGGGACAGAAAAGGGACTTTACCAGCAGCAGGGGCTGAGCACAACCAAACGCCAATTGTGGAATTAATTCACAAATTCTGACTACTAAAAATAGGCCCCCAGCTCAGGTGAATCTGGTCATAGCAGAGGTCACTCATTTTTGCCCCAGCACCAAGGGGGCAGGGCTGATGGAAAAAGAAACAGGTTTTTATGGCTGTGTTTCTACAAAGGCTTGACTGCCTTTGGATACAGCGGCAAGACTTCTGAGGCTGCAACGGCCCCAGGCATAGGCAGAAACAAGCTTATTTGAGAGCCTGTCTGGAGCCTGTGCCTTCCCCAGGGGAGGGATGAAGCCCAATTCAGGTGGAAAACCTCCCTCAAGGAACTCAGACCCCAGGGCTTGGTAATTTGAAGCCATTAAAACCAGCCTACAACTTCTCCTCTGTTTCCACCATGCCCCCAGCAGGGAGAGTGTGCCAAAGTTAAAGGTACTGCATCATCTTATGCTGGTGGGACCTGCAGGCAGACAAGCGCTTCATACTGGGCAGAATAAGAAAAAGAGAGTCCAGAGACTTCACAGCGAAGTCTTTCAACCTGCTGGGTCTCAGCCTCAAGGAAAACTGATGCAGGTGACTTTTTCCTCCTGATAGGAGGCCTGTTTGGTCTGGGAAAATCTGGTTGGAGTCTATAATACCTAAGTAGACCTAAGGGTGGGGGGGAAAGGCACCATACAGGCAGGGTAAGAACGAAGAACTGAAAAATTCTCCTCTGTTAAACAAAGCCTAAGCTAGACGTCCGGAAAAAGCTGAACTGAATATGAAAGAGCAGACAGACAGCAAATTCATCCAGCAAGAAAACCCTGGGTAAAAGAAATGAAAACAATCTCCAGAATAAACTAATTAAGGTAATTAAATGCCTAGATGCCAGCAAAAAATAACAAATCACACTAGGAAAATTGAAGATATGGCCCAATCAAAGGAACAAACCAACAATTCAAATGAGATACAGGAGCTGAAACAATTAATTCAGAATATACAAGCAGACATGGAAAACCTCATCAAAAACCAAATCAGTGAATTGAGGGAGGATATAAAGAAGGCAAGGAATGAACAAAAAGAAGAAATGGGAAGTCTGAAAAAACAAATCACAGAACTTATGGGAATGAAAGGCACAGTAGAAGAGGTGAAAAAAACAATGGAAATCTACAATGGTAGATTTCGAGAGACAGAACATAGGATTAATGAACTGAAGGATGGAACATCAGAAACCCAACAAGCAAAAGAAAATATAGGGAAAAAATGGAAAAATATGAGTAGGGACTCAGGGAATTGAATGACAATATGAAGCGCATGAATATATATGTTGTGGGTGTCCCAGAAGGAGAAGAGAAGGGAAAAGGAGGAGAAAAACTAATGGAGGAAATTATCACTGAAAATTTCCCAACTCTTATGAAAGACTTAAAATTACAGATCCAAGAAGTGCAGCATACTCCAGAGAGAGTAGATCCAAATAGAAGTACTCCAAGACACTTACTAATCAGAATGTCAGAGGTCAAAGAGAAAGAGAGAATCTTGAAAGCAGCAAGAGAAAAGCAATCCATCACAATCAAGGGAAGCCCAATAAGACTACACATAGATTTCTCAGCAGAAATCATGGAGGCAAGAAGACAGTGGGATGATATATTTAAATTACTAAAAGAGAAAAACTGCCAACCAAGAATTCTATATCCAGCAAAATTGTCCTTCAAAAATGGGGGAGAAATTAAAATATTTTCAGACAAAAAATCACTGAGAGAATTTGTGACCAAGAGACCAGCTCTGCAAGAAATACTAAAGGGAGCACTAGAGACCGATATGAAAGGACAGAAGAGAGAGGTGTGGAGATAGTGTAGAAAGGAAGACTATGAGTAAAGGTAAAAAGAAGGAAAATTAGACATGACATATAAAATCCAAAAGGCAAAATGGTAGAAGAAAGTACTACCCATGCAGTAATAACACTGAATGTTAATGGATTAAACTCCCCAATCAAAAGACATAGACTGGCAGAATGGATTAAAAAACAGGACACATCTATATCCTGTCTACAGGGAACACATCTTAAAATTCTCATCTACCTCCTCTGATCCCTGATACCTCAGGTTCAACCTACCAAAATACTCTTGCCCTGAACCACACCACCTGACTCCACTATCATGTTGGCATTGACAAAACCAAAGTGAGTCCACCTTCCTCAGAAAATACTTCTTCACCTAATACAGGGTCAATACACATTTCCCTGCTCTCTTAAACTGTCTAGTGTATGAGGCAGATATTAAACAAATAAATGCAGTTGTAAGTGTTGCAGGTAATTTGAAGAAGAGGTACATGGTACCATGCAGTAAAACCAATAAGTCAGGGATTAAGGAAAGCTTCCTTAAGGAAAAAACCTTGAGCAGAGATCTGAAGAATACATTGGAGTTAAGTAGGAGAAGGAGGAGGAAAGAGCATTCCCAGCAAAGGAAATAGCATTCAGGTTATTTCGAGGGGCAGAGAAAAACGTGGTGAGTACAAGACCGTATTGAAGAGACCAGGGGCAACTGTGATATGAATTTAGGCTGAAAATATAAGTTGTAGCCAACTTCTAATAGCTTTGTAGACTATCACAAATTTTTAGTCGATTTTAAGAGCAATGGGAAACCACTGAAAACTTTTAAGTATAGGATGGAAGTTGATCAACCTAACTGCAGGGCTGCAATATGAATAATAAATCAGAGTGAGCCCGGGTCTCTGAAAGTAGAACCAGGAACTCTAGCATGAATCCAAGATGCAAATGATGCTAGCTTGGAAAAGGGTCAAGACATTGAAGATAGATAAAATATTATCTTTTAATGGATAAAATTTACAAGACCTGGTCAACTTCCTTGACCAAGGTAAAGGAAGAGGAAGGAATCAAGAATGATGTTTAGGACTGAGCTAGTGCTAGGTCCTGGAATCAGGCCACAACTTTCTTGGCCATGCCCTTTGGTTCCCGCTGCTTCCGAACCATGGATCCCGACAAAGTGAGGGAGCTTGCCACCTTCGTGAAAATGCGTAAGCAGGACCTGAGCCTTCTGCACACTGAGGAAATGCACTTCCTAAGGGAGGGGTTGGAGAGCATGGGTGGTAAAATACCGCCTGTTGCTCATAAAGCTAAAGTAGTTGAAAATATGAAGGAAGTAAAAACAGATAGTAAAAAGACATATGAAACCATAAAAACAGAAGAACCATCAAGTGAGGAAAGTGATCTAGAAATTGACAATGAAGGTGTTAATGAACCATGCACTGATGCACCCCAAAAAATGGGAGATGAAGCTATAGAGATAATAGGAGATGATGGATCAGGCAAATAATAAGAAAGTGGCTGTCACTGATGCCTTAAATGATGGTGAACTACAGAAAGCCATCAACTTGTTCGCAGATGCCATTAAGCTGAATCCTTGCTTGGCCATTCTGTATGCCAAGATGGCCAGGGTCTTCATCAAATTACAGAAGCCAAATGCTGCCATCAGAGACTGTTGACAGAGCCACTGAAATAAATCCTGGTTCAACTCAGCCTTACAGGTGACAAGGGAAAGTGCACAGACTTCTGGGCCACTGGGAAGAGTAAGCTCATGATCTTACCCTTGCTTGTAAACTGGATTATGATGAAGATGCTCGTGCAATGCTGAAAGAAGTTCAACCGAGGGCCCAGAAAATTGCAGAACATCAGAGAAAGCATGAGCGAAAACGTGAGGAGTGAGAGATCAAAGAAAAAATAGAGTTAAGAAGGCTTGGGAAGATCATGAGAGAGCCCAGAGGGAGGAAGAAGCCAGAGGACAATGAGGAGCTCAGTGGGGCTCTTTTCCATGTGGCTTTCCTGGGGGAATGCCTGGAATGGGAGGAGGCATGCCTGGAATGGCAGGAATGCCTGGGCTCAATGAAATTCTTAGTGATCCAGAGGTTCTTGCAGCCATGCAGGATCCGGAAGTTATGGTGGCTTTCCAAGATCTGGCTCAGAACCCAGCAAATACATCAAAATATCAGAGCAACCCAAAGGTTATGAATCTCAATGGTAAATTGTCAGCCAAATTTGGAGGTGAAGCGTAATGCCCTTTTGACAAATAAAGTCTTTGCTGAAGGAAAAGCAACCTGGATCACTTAATGGATGGCGCAATAATACAAACCAGTGTACCTCTGACCTCATCAAGAAACCTGGGGTGTGGGCGGCTGCCGTGGCTCAGCAGGCAGAGCTCCGACCTGCTGTGCTGGAGGTCTGGAGTTCCATCTCTGGTGCCTCCTGCCCATATGCAAATTAAAAAAAAAAAAAAGAAACCTGGGGTGTTTTGAAGATCATCCTTACCCCTTTGTCCCAAATGCAGCTGACATAGTTTACAGTGGTTTGCCATTAGGGTATTCATTCAGATAATGTTTTCCTGTTAGAAATTACAGACTTTAACACTTTTTGAACCTTAAAAATATTTAAAACTATTTTAAGGGTGTATTAAAAATCCTGTGTTTTTCTTTAATAATCATTTTGACTTCCCTTTGAGTTGGTTGGGTAAGGAAGATACTTAAATATGGAAGATTTATTGCTCTAGTTTTGTGCGGGGCAAATATAACTCATTTAAATACATAAAGTTGGAATTGGAGTTATGGTTACTGATGTATTTTGACTTGTACTTCCAAATGCTTAATTTTTAAAAATGACTTATTTCAACAAGAAAACTATTGGGACCACCAGTATTGCAACAGGACATGGGTAGGAACTGGAAGTACTTGGTGGGGCAGCAGCAATCATTACTTTTTATGTAACATGAGACTTTGTGCAGGTTGCATTTAATTCTTTCACTGTGGTGAAGGGTGATTTTTGTCATGCTGCAATAGAGTTGTATTACTTAGCTTTGTTCTTGTCCAATATATAAAATAAATGTTTCATATTATTTCCATATAGGGGAAATATTGGGAGTACTTTTCTTTTTATATTCTTGGGTTTAAAATTACCTCTCCTGGTCAGAAGATGTATAGCTCTATGCCTGCTTTCTCCTTGTTTTTCACATTCTTTCCCCTTACTCATGGGTTGTGGATAACTTTTTGCACTGACATCATCACTGCTACCATCATTTGCAGCATAATTGTGCAAAGCATATTTAATGCTGTGCTTAATTTAATATGTGATACATGTGACAATTAGGGTAAACCTATAACAGCTGTAGTTTCTTACTTGGCTAAGAAATAGTATATTTAACACATTAGATTTCCACTTTTATGTAATCTTGTATCATCAAAAGATGTTGGCAAGGAGGAATTCCCTTTGGTGTTTGGTCTTGTGCTTAGGAATTCCCTATTGTTGTTGGAGTTTAATTCATCTTGTATTACTTATCTTTGTATATTCAAGTGTATAAGGTTTGAATGCACTGATACTCATAAAGGGGTAACCTAACAATCCAGTATGAATTATAAAATAGATGAAATATATGATTGAGCTTCCTTGTGAATAAAAAAACAAAATGATGCTTAGATTTCTGGTTTCCATAACTGGATGGAGGAGATACCATTCCACATATGGAACAATCGAAAAAAATCATGATTTGGGAAAGAAAAGAGATCATGCGGTTCTCTTAGACATATTGATTTTAAATACCCTTGAGGAAATAAATTGGGAGTTGGATACATGTTTAGAGTGTGAAGGACTGATCTGGGCTGGAGATAAAATTTGAGAGTCATCGGCTCACAGACGATGATGCAAGACAAGATTGCCTAAGAAGAGAATGTAGATGAGAAGAATAGAAGGCCTGGGGTCAAGTCTTCAGGAACTCCAACATTTAATGGTCTTGAAGAAAAGAATATTCCTACAAAAAGACAGAAAAAGAATAAACAGAGAAGAAAGAGGAAAGCAAGGAGAGCGTTCTGGTCCAGAAACTATGAGAATAAAATATTCTAAGAAGGACAGATGACATTTTCAACTCTGCTAAAAGGTCAAAAAAGGAAACAAGTGAAAATTCCTTTAGTTTAGGGACACGGAGGTCATTGATGATTTGTTTTCAATGGGGAAATAGAATGGAAGTGAGATTAAGTGAGATAAGAAATAAGTGGGCCACAAGGAAATAGCACTTCACATTCACTATGATGTCTACTATAAAAAAGACAAATAATAATATATATTGGTTGGATGTAGAATATTTTCTGGTGGGGTCATAAAATGGTTCAGCCACTTTGGAAAGCAGTTAGAAAGTTCCTCAAAATGTTAGAAACTGAGTTATCATATGACCCAGCAAATCCACTCCTAAATTTATACCCAAGATAAATGAAAACATATGTATATACAAAAACTTGTACACAAATGTTCATAGATGCATTATCCATAGTAGTCAAAAAGTGGAACCAAACCAAATGTGCATTAACTTACAAATGTTTAAACAAAATGTGGTATATTCCTACAGTGAAAGATTAAGCAGCCATATAAAGGAATAAAGTGCTAAGTACTATAACTGGATGAACCTTGAAAATAGAATGCTAAGTGAAAGAGACCAGACACAAAAGACCACATATTATATTATTCCATTTATATAAAATTCCAGAATAGGCAAACCCATAGAGAAAAGAAGTATATTAATGGTCGCCTGGTGATAAGCTGGAGTAAGGAATGGAGAGTGAGTGCTAGTGGCTATGAAGTTTCTCGTTGGGGAGATGAAAATGTTCTAAAATTAGGTAGTGGTGATGGTTGTGCAACTTAGTGAATAAACTAAAAAAAAGACATTTAATTATATACTTTAAAAGGGAATTTTATGTCATATGAATTACATTGCAACAAAGCTGCTATAAAAATAAACAAACAAATAAATAAATAGGCTTACATTTCCAAACATAATAAATGTTCTTAAAATTGTCTCTGTATATTAAACAAACAAAAAAATAAAAGTAAGCTGAGGTAAAGGAATATATATAATCAAATTAAATTTATCTTTCCTGCCACATCTGTGAAAGGTATATGAGTTGGGTAGCAGTTGAAAAGTAGTGAAGAGAGAAGTGCCTTGTTTAGTATTTTAATATGAGAACATTTAGGACAGTAAACAGTTCTATTTAAACAGGTTCCCAGTGTAAAAGTGCATCTAGCTACATGAATATAATAGTCCATAATGTTTTCAATTTTCCAAAGCTTTTTTAAGTCTAATGCTTATCTTTTATCCTAGCTAGTATTTAAAAATGCCTTGTGAATTCATAAATGTTGAGAACCACTGGACCCATGGACCTATCTTGCCATGCCATGATGCCTCCCAGAGATACTGCATTTCTGATCTGGAAGCCCATCCTAGCACCTGGAACTATGTAATTCTCCAAGGCCAATTATTTGATTCTGAAATGCCACCAACTCTGGATTTCCCAATCCTGCTTTCCATCTATCTGTTGAGATAACAGTCTCTTTCACATTTACCTTTTTTTTTTTTTTGTACAACCAATTATTTATCTACTTCATGACTGAAATTACAGCTTCCCCTTTAATTCTAGACTTTCCTCTCCAGACTGAAATGTCCACAGCAGTTTCTGGGGCAATTTTTCCATCCCAGGAGCAATTCTGAACCCATCCCCTTCTCACGCTCTGAATCTTACCTTAGTCAGCCAATCATGCAGAGATGAATTCCAGTAACTAATTGATGACATTACCATATTCACTGTGGTGGTTTGCAGCTATGTACCCCAGAAAAAAAATGTTCTTAAACTTAATTCATTCCTACGGTGTGAACCCATTGTAAGTAGGACATTTGATGCGGTCACTTCTATGAAGGTGTGGCTCAAGTCAATCAGAATGGATCTTAACCCCATAACTGGAGTCCTTTATGAGCGGAATGAAATTCAGACAGACAGAGAGGAAACCACAGAGGGAGAAACCAGAAGCGGAAAGTCAAGGGACCCCGGGAAAGAAGGGAGAAGCCAGCAGAGGCCACCACGTGCTGGCAGAACACACCAGTCTTTGGGAAGAAAGCGTCACCTTGATGATGCCTGGATTGAGCTTCCTGTAGCCTCAAAATCAATAAATTCTTATCATTTAAGCCAACTAATTGTACAATATATATCCTTAGCAATGAGGATATTAAAACACTCACTTAAAATAACTCAAGAAGTCTCTAATATCTTTGACTCCTCTCTCATATTCCAAAATCAATAAATTACTCAATTGCTGAGTCATTTCTTCTGTTCCCCAGTATTCAGATTTCCTCTACTACCAGGCGCATAGAAGGGCTACATTGCTTCAGTCCCATGACGTTAGGTATGACCACGTAACTACCTTTGGTCAATAAAATGACAGCAAAAGTAACCTTCCAGTAAAGATTTAATTGCCAGTGCCCAACTTTCTGACTCATGCTTCCTCTGTCACAGTGACAGATCTACTTTTAAGATCACTGTAAAAGTACTTCTGACATAAGTCATAAGATCAAAGCATCCCAGAACACTGAGTCAACACAGGAAGCACAACTGCCCTGGAGAGTCACCTGCACCTGAAGAGTGCTCTGTATAAACCAGTAACTTAGGTTGTTGCAAGCACTTGAGACTTGAGGGTCGTTTGTTCATGAAGTGCAGTTTCACTTATGCTGACTGATAGAGTCACCAAGTTCTAGCACTTTAATATATACAGTTGTGTTTATTTTAACCATGTGTGATGGTTAAAAGCTAGGAACAACACCAATACCATTAACAAAGAATGAAACAAATTACAATAGAGTGGAATATGTGCAGCCTTTGAGGAAAACCTTGTAACGGCATTAAAAGATGTCCAAATGTATCGGTTAAGATTTTTTAAAAGTCAGCTATAAAGCAGCATATATAGTATGGTCCCCTTTTCATAAAAAGAAAGTGTATATATATATATATATACACACATAGATAAGATATACACATGACTAAGTATGGAAATAGAATATATTCTATTCTTACTACTATATGCAGATACTGTTATCCCAGGTGGATAGAGTTACATTTTTTTGCTCTTTAAAAACAATTATTCTATATTCTTGGACTATCTTTTACAGGGAGTACATTTTATTTTTATATTCAGAAAAAATATATAATGTTTTAAATATAACTTTCATATCCTTCTAGTGTTAACACATTTCCCATAGGTTTAAAAAAAAAAAAGACAATCCTATGTAAAAATATACAACATTTTGGTTGGGTTTTTTTTTTCGTTCCATTTGTTTAAAAATACATATTCACCCCCCAGAGAATGAACATGATGTTCTACTTGTTTATTTCCATCCTTGAATTCTATGAGGCAATTCAAATTTTCTTTGTTGATATATTATATTCAATGTTCTCTCTGTCACCTTATTTAGTTGTTTGGTCTTGTTGAGAATTCTTCTTTGCTAGACCATATGAAATATAGACATTCCATGTTTGATTTTGGCATCCAAAATTGCAATGCTGCTGGCTAATGTTTTAATCAAGCAACAACTTCAGGCAAAGAAAGAACACATCACACAGTTAATAGATCAAGGTTAAAAGTTAACAAGAAAACTTTAAAATTTAAACAATATATTAAAATAGATTTGTAGAGAACAATCTATTTAATTCTCTGTATCTTAGATATGCCATTTTTAAAGGTTCTCTTTTATTAAGAATTGTTATTCCCAAAAACTGTAATTTTAGTAAATGTAAGAAATGAATGCTATTGTGTATACTTCATCCACACTGATGTTTCCAATACACGAATAAATATATAGATAGATAGATATCTTATTTAAACTACCAACAAAATAAGAACTCTAAATTGAGAAGTTTACTAATGTGACAAAAAGAATCTTTCATCTATCCATATTGATAAAACTAATGAGCTATTTTAAGCCTTACAGCTTAGAATCACGACAGCAGTCTCAGTAGTCAGAGCATCTAAGTTCAAATTCCAGCTTTGCCATTGCCTGACCATGCAACCTTCGACAACCTGCTCTACTTTATCTGCAAAATGGGGATAATAATAGTCCCTAACTCATGGGGTTATTGTGAGGATTGAATGAGAAAATCCAGATGGAGCAGTTAGCATGTAGCTTGTCATTTGGCCATAACTGAGCATTAGTGCTGTAGGTTGTGTTGTTGATAATGATACTGAAGTTGATGCTGCTTTCTTTTGTTATATGCTTACTTTTTTATTGGGCTTTCTCTTGATGATGGTATTCAGCATCTAGCAATAAACTAAAAAAATTAGTGAAAAGTCAGATTTTGTGGTCACTATTTTTTCAGTTTTCCCACTTAGGTTAATAAGCATAAGAAATGGGAGTCTAAACTTAATGTTTGCACATATTTAAATAACATTATAATAAAAAAAACTGTCAGCACTGGGGAAGTGTGCTGGTTTGAAAGGATGTATGTACCCTAGAAAAGCCATATTTTAATCCTAATCCCATTTTATAAATCCAGCCGTTTCTTCTAATCCCCATTCAGGACTGTATGTTTGAATCTGTAATTAGACCATCTCCCTGGAGATATGACTCAATCAAGAGTGGTTGTTAAACTGGATTAGGGAGAGACATGTCTCCACCCATTCGGGTAGGTCTTGATTAGTTTACTGGAATCCTATAAAAGAGGAAACATTTTGGAGAATGCAAAAGATTCTGAGAGAGCAGAATGACATAACCATGAGAAGCAGAGAGCCCAACAGCCAGCGACCTTTGGAAATCAAGAAGGAAAACGCTTCCCGGGGAACTTCATGAAAGGAAGCCAGGA
Source organism: Myrmecophaga tridactyla (assembly GCA_004026745.1). Classification (NCBI taxonomy): domain Eukaryota; kingdom Metazoa; phylum Chordata; class Mammalia; order Pilosa; family Myrmecophagidae; genus Myrmecophaga; species Myrmecophaga tridactyla. The sequence continues at coordinate 3,899 of PVIY010003274.1, read as the reverse complement.
GAGAAAGCTAGCAGACGACACCATGTTCACCATATGACTTTTCAGATGAGAGAGAAACCTTGACCCTGTTCGCCATGTGCCTTCTCACTTGAAAGAGAGATCCTGAACTTCAGTGGCCCTCTTGAATCAAGGTATCTTTCCATGGATGCCTTTGATTGGAAATTTCTATAGACTTGTTTTAATTGGGACATTTTCTCAGCCTTAGAACTGTAAGATAACAATTTATTAAATTCCTCTTTTTAAAAGCCATTTGTTTCTGGTATATTGCATTCCAGCAGCTAGCAAACACAGGAAGCCTTAAAGAATATATTTGCAAATGCAATAATATTCTAAATCTATAGCTATATAGGTTTCATTATTTCATTTGTAGTAGACATTTAACAGTTTTCCAAACCTATTTTTCCTACTCTGACTTTTCTATAAAATGCTGAAAATAGTCAATATTCTCTATGGATGAGTAGGAATTCAAACCCAGAATTTCTGCTCAACCTTTACTAGGTGTATGATCTTGAGCAGCTTTCTTAACCTTGCTGTACTAAGTTTCTTTATCTATACAATGGGGTTAACTTATCTCAAAAGTGAGTTAATTTGAAAATTTATGAGAACAGGATTTGAGATGTAGTAAACACTATGAGCATTAAGTATTAACATTATCACAGAGAATGAGGATATTTTCAGCATTATCATGAAGATTTGGTACCCTATACATATAGCTAATATGGTGGCTGCATCAGTCAGTATCACATCAAGAAACAGAGGAAATGCTCAACTTAGCAATCTACAGAGAGTTTAATGAAAGGACTGTTTCCAAAGGAATGGAGGGAATATAGGGAAATCACAAGAGATCCTACGGACTAGTCACAAGAGGATATCTTTACTCACCTAAGCCTAAAGAGTGTGGGAAAGGACCACTCCTAAAAGAGTCCTGTTGCAGGAGCATCTGATGGAAGTCAGAACCACTGGTGAGGGAAAGTACCAAGGAGAGGTACAGCCCAAGGAGATCCACAGGGAGTAAATACTTGACTTTCTCTCCCCACTCAGTTCAGCTCCTACTGGAGCTCCAATTAGTCAAACCAAATGAAAAATCAAAAGATAAGGGAGCTCACTGGTATAGCACATCATCTCATGCTCCTGGGGCACAAAGGAGAGTGTAGAATAGTACTCAGTGGGACTGAAAATACCCAGTACCAACACTGATGTTAATGTTCATATTTTAGATATATGATTGATAGATGGATAGATAGATGGATGCATGGATGGATGGATGGATGGATGGATGGATGGATGGATGGATGGATGGATAGATAGATAGATAGATAGATAGATAGATAGATAGATAGATAGATAGATAGATAGATAGATAGATAGATAGATAGATAGATAGATAATTTTATCACTTAATTGTCAATCCAAGCTCATTTATCAGCAGTTTTCCTCTTAAGGGCTCCATAACTAGAAATTTTCATTCATTTCACATGAAAGAAAGAGGTCTAGTTTTGTTTTGTTTTCACTAATTCCTTCAAGTCTTGCACTAAGTCACCCTTCCAGTGAAACTTTTTTCCAGGCCATACTATCTACAATCACAAACCACGATATTTTTTCATTCTTATCACTGTTCTATTTTTCTCTTTATTACCATCTAAATATATGATTTCTAATACATGTTGTGCATACATAATAAACATATAATATACCTATATAAATATATATATATGACACAATGTATTTGTATGTAAGTATGTATCATATCATATAAAATATCTTTCTTACTCCCTGTCTCTCCCATGAGAATAGGTGCTCCATGAAGGCAGGAATTATATATTCTATTCACTTCTGTATCACCAGTGCTTAGAATATAGTAATTCCCAAGTGTTTCATTAAGTATTAGTCGTTTACTAGCTATGTGACCTTAGTTAAACTACTTAACTCTCTGTGCATAAATTTTATCATATGTAAAATGGTGATAATAATTAACTATCCCATTGGTTTGTGATGAGGATTAAATGAGTTAAAATATGGAAAGAGCTTAGAATGGTGCCCGGTTCATGATAAACATTTCAATGTTAACAACTGTTTTACTGAAGAACACTGAATTAGAATTTTCACTTTATGTTTGAGATATTTAAAAGTTAATTTTGTCTCAAAGAAAGTATTTAAAGCTTAAGTTTTATCTATCTTAATGTTTTCTTCCTGATGTTTAGTCTACTTTTAAAATACACATATGACGTATGCATGCATGCATAGCACATATACCAATCTGAGTGTTAGACATACGTTTTTCTGTATGCATACAAATTTTGTGGGCTTTTGTTTCCTTTTGTTTTATTTGTTTGTTTGCCATGATGGAAACTAATAAATAAACAGGAATAATACCTGATTTCTTCTTCCTTCACAGGTGTAAAGTGGAAATTTGTCAAGTACAGTCTGCCTCTAGTAATTATAATTGAGAAATTTGACTCCTAACAGAGTTCTCTCCCACCATTTAAAATTCATCTGTAATGATTGCACTGATACACATTTTTCCTAATTTATTCCTAATTAGAATTTAGCCTTTTTAAATGCTAAAAAGGCTGTAAATTTAAATGCAATTCAAACAGGTGCGATTTTGCAGAACTTTAGTGGTCTGGTTTCTCAACTCAAAGTAACATTAGCCAGGACTTCCGGGAAGGTGGCCAACTAGAGCAGCTTGCGATTAGCCCTGCTCCATGGAAAAGTTAGAGAAGGGACAGGAGTGTGACTGAGGCAGCAATTTGGGAGCGCAGTTGTCCTGGGAGAACCTTCTGCACCACATGGGGCAACCCTGGTTGCAGAGGCCGAGGAACTGAGAGGCAGAAAGCTGGAGGCTGGTGTGGAGGCATGGAGCAGTGGAGCCTGTGGGAGCGCACAGACTGGTACACAGGACTAGGAAGTAATCCAGGCAGTGTTCCTTGGACGTGCTACCATCACCTGCGCAGCCCCACGATGGATGACTCACCCCACACCCCACGCACCAGAACCCCATCACCCACTCCCATTCCCTGTGCTTCAGGCATCCCCAGCCCACCAGCCCCCAATGCATGTACCTGCCCCACACCCACCCCAAGTGCAGCCCAACCCACCTCTCCTGCACCCCTCCCGAGCATGATCTCCCCCTTCCTGTTTCGTGCAGGCTGTTATCAGTGCATAAAAGTTGGGGGCACTAACCTCCATACCTAGGCTACCCTGCCTCCCCACCCATAGTGTTGCACAGCTTCACCCCCCTCCCTGAGCTCTGCGGATCCATTTATGACACTCCCAGGCCCACGCATGTGCATGGCCCCCAATCACATCCTTCAGCTCTGGGAACCACACTTTACAGCAGTCCTAGAACTGCACATGCGCAAAGTCCTCAGCCTCACTTCCCAGCTCTGAGAAAGTGCTAACCTGTGCAGCCGCGTCACATCTGCCCCCAATCCATGAAGGCACAATGCCAACCTGCTGCCACATGTCTACCCATGTGCACAAAGGGCCCTGTGCCTTAGACCAGTGCACACCAGGGTTAAGCCCCCCCAGACAGGTGCACCTGCACAGCTACATCCTCCCTGGCCGCTGGGCACCCACGTTCACAAGCACCAGCATAACGTCTCCAACCTGCGCCCATACCTGCCCTGAAACAAATCACCGTACTGAGTGCTCTACCCTGTGCCCTGCTCCTTGCTGTACAACCATCCTGCAAACACAAGTACTTAGATTACCAAAAGAAATCAACTCCCAAAGTAAATCAATCAATTTATCTACATGTGATGGAGACAGCAGAAGATCACTAAGCATATCACAATGCAGACAGATATAGCCCTGCCTAATGACCAAATTAAAACACCAGAGGAGACACAGATGTTGGAACAACTAATCAAAGATGTTCATACAACCCTACTTAATAA
>PVIY010003273.1:0-115489 GCA_004026745.1 Myrmecophaga tridactyla | reverse complement strand
CTCTTCCCCATGCACCTGCACCCCACACTACTATGCCACCTGCCCCCATACCATGCCCTACTCTCTCTGTAGAGAGTACAAATATCCATTCCCACAGCCCAATGTCATTCCAAGCAGAAGCCTGGGGCCTACCAGATCCATCAGACCCACAAGCAGTATTGCTGCTGAGGCGCACACTGCCCAACCCCCAACCCCAGAGTTGGCAGCTATCAGCATGCACCAGGACCAGCAGAGATGGCCAGAATTTCACTGAGCCTCCATCCAGCTCAGACGACTGGCATAGTCAAGGAGAGGTGGGTCTGAGGGGAAGAAGAGGCCTAATAGAGCCATCTCCTGGGAAGAAATGGAAGGTGTAGTCTGGCAAGTAGCCTATCTGTCTAGCTTTAAACAGATGCTCAAGTAGAGTTACATCTCCTGCATGAGGTTTGCAAAAAACAAAGCAATTACAAGTAAAGAGATTCAATTAGTCATCAAAAATCTTCCTACAAGAAAAGCCCAGGGCAACATGGCTTCACAGGAGAAATTTTATCAAATATTCCAGAAAGAATTAACACCAATCCTGCTCAAGCTCTTCAAAAAATTGAGGAAAACTGAATACTACCTAATTCATTTTATGAAGCTAACATCACTTTAATATAGAAATCAAATAATGATGCTACAAGAAAAGAAACTACAGGCCAATCTCTCTGATGAATATAAACACAAAAATTCTCAACAAAATACTAGTAAATCAAATCTAATAACACATGAAAAGAATTATATACCATGATCATTTGGGGTTGATATCAGGAATACAAGCATTGTTCAACAGAGGAAAATCAATCAATGTAATACAGCACATTAACAATTTGAAAGGGAAAAATCACATTTTTCAGCATCTCAATTGATGCTGAAAAAGCATTCAACAAAATTCAGCATCCTTTTCTGAGAAAAACACTTCAAAAGGTAGGCATCAAAGGAAACTTCTTCAAAATGTTAAAGTGGACTGCTTCCACCAGCATCAGCTGTGACCGAGCTGAGAGGAGACCATGGGCACCACCGTCCAGCCTCTCTTCATTCCTGCCACTGGCTGCCAACTTCCTTGGGACCTGTTCCAACAATCTGTTAAAACATGGTGGATTACTATGAAGTTCTAGGCATACAGAGACATGCCTAACCTGAGGATATTAAAAAGGCATATCATAAATTGGTACCAAAGTGGTACCCTGATAAAAATTCTGAGAATAAAGAAGAAGCAGAGAGAAAATTCAAACAAGTAGCTGAGGCATATGAGGTATTATCAGATGCTAAAAAAACAGGACATCTATGACAAATATGGCAAAGAACAATTAAGTGGTGGTGGAGGTGGAAGTCATTTTGATAGTCCATTTGAGTTTGGCTTTACATTCCATAATCCAGATGATGTCTTCAGGAAATTTTTTGGTGGAAGAGACCCATTTTCATTTGACTTCTTCGAAGACCCATTTGAGGAGGTTTTTTTCGAACTTGAAGAGGCCTCTGTGGAACCAGAAACAGGAGCACGGGAGTTTTTCTCTGGGTTTCCATCTTTTGGAGGTGGATTTTCTTGTTTTTATACAGGATTTACTTCATTTGGTTCACTGGGGCATGAGGGCCTTACTTCATTTTCTTCAACATCCTTTGGTGGTAGTAGGATGGGCAACTTCAAATCTATATCAACTTCTACTAAAATAGTTAATGGCAGAAAAGTCACTACAAAGAGGATTACTGAGAGTGGTCAAGAAAGAGTAGAAGTTGGAGAAGATGGCCAGTTAAAGTCCTTAACAATAAACAGTGTGGCAGATGAAGAAGCCTTTGCAGAAGAATGCAGGTGAAGAAGACAAAATGCCCTGCCTTCCCAACCAGCCAATGTCCATTCACTGAATTCTCAGACCTGCCACTTTACCAAAACATATATCTAACTATGTTTGTGAAGACAATGATGAGCAAGATAAACCTTAGGTCACCAGCAAGTGGGATCCTTCCATTTATTCAGCAGGATTCAAAGAAGATGGCAAGAGGAATAAACAGAAGCAGAGAGAGGAGCAGCAGAACAAGTCAACCAAAGCGAATCACTAGACTGAACTTACTAGACACATGCATACTTTAGCACCAAATGCTCACATGACATTGGAACACAGTGTGTGTTCTGTGTGTGTTTTGGTTGTACACACTCTAGATGGAAGACATCTTATTTAATATTATATACCAATATCACACATTTTTAGCAGGACTATGTACATTTGATCACTGTAGATTAGGGATGTCAGAAGAAGTGAGTTGATGATAAATTTGGAATACAGCATAAACCTGACTTTGCTTTTCCCCAGCACTAAATCTATTAGTATTTTCCTATACCATTGTTAAAACTCTAATTCACTTTTTCTCAAGGCTCCATCTCATTCTTTTTCATTATTCAACCACTATAAAAACTACTGAAATATTTATAGCTTTAGAGTATAATAGAATACAGACGTTGAGTATATGTTCATGAAATGACTTTTTTTCCCTACGACAGTAGAGTATTTGAAATCAGAATATAATTAAGTATAGCATAATTTGAAGATAATGCAAATTACACACTGAATCATGAATATAAGGGTACTTTTTTTTGTAAGTATAATACCTAAGTATGAATTTTTCAAAGTAATCTGGCCTTATACATGGTAGACCAACAGTGATTCACTTCATATGTAAAATCATTCCTTATATTTATTGCTTTTTTTAATTCTCTCTATGCAGTCCAAATTCTACTTCAAATATTATTTATTTGCTGCTTAATCCCATCTCCCTCATCTTTGTAGCCATAGTTGTTCTTTTAGCACATGCACAGAACTCTACAAAACTGTACTCTTCAATACGATCTCTAGTTCTTACAGTCTAGAACAATTAGGTTGAACTAAACATTCTGATTTGCAGACATTGACTACTTCTCAAAGAATCATTTTATTCTAGCAAAATTCTCCCCAGCTTCCTGTAATTATTTCTTCCCAGCTTCCTGTAATTATTTCATTTGCATGATACATTGCTTCTTAACTTTTTTTTCAATTGAGCGTTGAATAGAAATTAGTATTTCCTTAAAAAAATGTTAAAGGACAAATGTGAAAAACCCAAAGCCAGCATCATACTCAATTGAGAGAGACTGAAAATTTTCCCCTTAAGATTGGGAATGAGACAAGCATGCCCTTTGTCAGCACTATTATTCAATATTTTATGATGAGTTGTAGCTAGAGCAATCAGGCTGGAAAAAGAAATAAAATGCATACAGACCAGAAGGGAATAAGTAAAACTTTCATTATTTGCAGATGGCATGATACTACACTTGGAAAATCTTGAGAAATCTACAGCAAAGCTTCTTAAGCTAATACATTCAGTACAGTGGTGGAATACACAATTAATATGCAAAAAGTCAGTAATATTTCTATACAAGCAATGACTTACTGAGGAGACAATTATGGAAAAATTCCATTAAAATAGCAACTAAACAATCAAGTATATAGGAATAAACTTAAACAGGGATGTAAAGGACCTGCACACAGGAAACTACAAAACATTGCTTAAAAAAAATCTAAGAAGATCTAAATAGGTGGAAAGACAGTTCCTACTCATGGATAGAAAGGTTAATTGTAGTTAGGATGTCAATTCTACCCAAATTGATTTACAGATTCAATCAAAATTACAACAACCTACTTTGAAGACTTGGAAAATCCAGTTATCAAATTTGCAAGGAAGGGAAAGAAACCTCAAATAGCTAAAAACATCCTAAAAAAGAGGAAAGTGGGAGGACTAACACTTTCTGATTTTAAAGCTTATTATAAAGCCACGGTAATCTAAATAGCATGGTACTGGCACACAGATACAAATATTGACAACTGGATCGAATTGAGAGTTTGGAGATAGACCACAAATTCTATGGTCAATTGATGTTCATCAAGGCCCCCAAATCCACTGAACTGGGACTGAATAGCCTTTTCAATAAATGGACATGGGATAACTGGATATAAATAGCTAAAAGAATGAAAGACAAACCTTACTTTACCCTTATACAAAAATTAACTCAAAGTTTGTCAAAGACCTTAATATAAGAGCTGGTACCATAAAACTCCTAGAAGAAAATATAGGGAAACTTCTTTAAGACCTAGTATTAGGAGGCAGCTTCTTAAACTCTGCACCCAAAATAAAGTAGTGACAAAAAATAGTAAATGGGAACCCCTCAAAATCAAATGTTTCTGTGCCTCAAAGGAATTTGTTAAAAAGCTCAAGAGGCAGCCAACTCAATGGGAGAAAATATTTGTAAATCACATATCAGATAAAGGTTTGATATCCTGTGTACATAAAGAAATCATACAGCTCAATAACGAAAGAACAAACAATCCAATTATAAAATGGGCTAAAGATATGAATAGGCATATTTCTGAAGAGCAAATACAGATGGCTCAAAAGCACACCAAGATACGCTGAATTTCATTATCTATAGGGGAAATGCAGATCGAGACTACAGTGAAATATCACCTGACAGCTATAAGAATGGCTGCTATCAAACAAACAGGAAACTACAAATGTTGGAGACGATTGGAGAAATTGGAACCCTCAGTCACTGCTGGTAGGAATGCATATTGTTATAGTTGCTGTGGAAGACAATCTGGCGGTTCTTCAGAAAACTAAATATCAAGTTGCCCAACGACCTGGCAATACCACTACTTGGTATATATACCGAAGAGCTGAGAGCAGCGACACAAACAGAGATTTGCACACTGATGTTCATAACAGCATTATTCACAATTGCCAAATGATGGGAAAAAACCAAGTGCCTATTAACAGACGCATGGATAAACAAAATGTAATATATACATATGATGGGATATTATGTAGCAATAAGATAAAATGAGGTCCTGAAGCACATGACAACATGAATGAAAATTGAGGAGATAATGCTGAGTGAAATAAGCCACACACAAAAGGATAGATACTGTGTAATTTTGCTCTTATGACCTTGGTAAAGGTAAGAGGCTTATAACATAGACTATAGAAGACCTAGAGATACACAGAAGCTAAAGATAGGTGAACAGTTAGCTAATGAGCTTGAACTTTTATGTAAGGGAATGGATAGAAGTGAAAACAGTTCATTAGTGGTTTTATAAGCAATATTTCCCTATTGAAGGTGAACATATTTGAATGGGGTTGCATAGAGCCATGGATCTCACTGATTAACAATAAAAATATAAATAAGTTCTTGCATGAACTACTTCAAAGGTGTGAATCTTGTGCAAAGAGTAAATATTAGAGGGTTATGGGGGAAAATACTTTTGTATGCTATGGCTTATATTTAACAGGAACACAGCACCAGTATCACAGAAATGCCAGGGCTAAGTAATTGGGTTGGGGAGGACAAGAATTAGGGGGAGGTTTGGATTTTCTATTTGGTGAGGGTGGCTTTATGGGTTATTTTGCTCTTTGGAGGAATGAAAACTGTCTAAAATTGATAGTGTTGATGATTGCATACCTAAGTGAGGGTAACGTGAGACATGGATTGTTTACCTTGAACATAATCCATAATGCCCAATGGATGGAGGTGGCTGAAAGATACATTGACTAAGAAGTAGAATGACGGATTCTGGTGTGTACATATGATGGAATATTGTGCGGCTACAGAAAGGAATGAAGTCATGAGGCATGCACCAAGGTAAATGAACCTTGGGGACATTATATTGTGCAAATAAGCTAGAAAAAAAGAACAAGCATTGTATGGCCTCTTTTACAAAAACTTATAAGAAAACTGGGACCTATATTGTACGCTCTTATAGCAATCCCATTTAATCCAGAACTGTAAATGTTATTTGGAGATTTTGAGATGCTGTGCTATATTTGTATCACCTGATATTTCCCTGGAACTTTGGGTACCTGTGTGACACATAAGACACAGAGTTGGAGTTCTGCAGCTCTTAAAGTCATCAGGTACATGAAACAACTGTTAAAGAAACCAAAAAAGAGATTAGGCTTTAATTAGAGAAAAAAAATGAAGCCAATTGCATTGGGGCTGAGGTAAATCAGAATGCAGGGTAAAGGATGACATTGCCTGTGTTTTAGAACTTCACCTACCATATGAGACCAAAGTAAAAGAGTTTCACTTTGTCCCAAATTGAAATTTGCTGTAGCACATAATCTAATTCACCTGTCTGGATAGCTCACTGAAATAACCCAAATACATGGAGCCCAGAATGGGACCAAGGGTTTCTTTTTTCTTTTTTTTTTTTCACATGGGCAGGCACCGGGAACAGAACCCGGGTCCTCTGGCATGGCAGGCGAGCATTCTTGCCTGCTGAGCCACCGTGGCCCACCCAAGGGTTTCTAATATACAGCCTAATATAATACCTGGATACATTATAGGCTATGTTGGGCCGATAATTAAAAAGTATTGGCAAAGATTCTTCAAGGACTAGAAAAAAAATATGGAACTATTAAACTTTACTACCGGGTAAGCCCCTGATACTCTCAAATATTAGAAACTCCCGAGTTAAAAGACCAAGCTCTTGATCTTGAGGGTTGCTCTTATGAAGCTTATTTCTGTAGCAGAGAAGCTAAGCCTACCTAAGAGTTCCTTCCAGAAAACATCTTTTGTTGCTCAGACATGGCCTCTCTCTCTAAGCCCAACTTATAAGGAAATTCATACGCTCTCCCTTACATGGGACATGACATATAGGTATGAAAGTCTCCCTGGCAATTTGAAACATGACTCCCAGGCATGAGCCTGGCCCTGCCACCATGGGATCAACAGTGCCTTCCTAATGAAAAGGGGGAAAAGAAATGTAACAAAATAAGATATCAGTTGCTAAGAGAGTTCAAATAGAGTTGAAAAGCTATTCTGGAGGCTACTCTTAAGCAAGCTTCAGCTAGATATTGCTAATTATCATGGTTTGCCAAACCCCAGCTAACACCATTCCTGTTAACCCTAAAGAACACCTTGGGCTCCTCCTGATGTTCTACAAATGTTTCACACACTAAGATAACTTTCTAGAAATCTACAACCTCTGCATGGCTCCTAGGCCAAATAAATCCTGAAATCCAGAGGGGCTAGCCTCTCAAATAGCATCAACTAGTTCCAATCCCCCATCTTATACTGTTGACAAACCCCCTCCAACATGAAAAATTTAGAATAGGCAGAGCCCAAATACCTCAAAACATTGAAACAAGGATCAAAAGAGAAGGAGGAATTATGAAGAGAATTATGAAGAGAAGATAGGATTTAACAAACAAGTATGACTGATGTATCGTTATGTTGATATTCCTTTTTGTCTCCAGTGTCTTGGAGCAGCTAGAAGGAAAAACCTGAAATCATGGAACTGTAACCCATACCAAACTATGAAACCTGTTCTCTAACTGCTTGTTACAATGTGCTTTGAAATTTATTGCTTTTTGTGTATGTGTTATATTTCACAACAGAGAAAATGTTAAAAAATAATTTTTATTTATTTGCTGACATATCTTATCTTTTCATTCTTTATACACATATTTTCCTTTTGGTCATAATGCATGGGTATAATAGCCTTTGAAATATCCTTTTCTGATAATCTAATTTCTGATTCATCTTTGACTTGATCTCCTTTTGTTGTCTTTTCTCTTGTTACTGATCACATTTCTCTGTTTTTTTGGTGTCAAGTAATTTTGGATTGTATTCTGAACATGTATTATGTTGTCAAAATTCTAAATTATTTTATATTCCTCTAAAAATGATTGATATTTTTGTTTTGTCAAGCCATTAACTTGGATGGGTTCAAACATCAAACTCTGACTCTTGGAGGGAATATCAAATCTCAGTAAAGTATCTTTTTCTTAACTGTTTTGAAGACCGCCCCACACAGATATAGTTCAGAATTCAGCCACAGATTTTGGCACAGATTAATACAGACTCTTTGTGGCCCCTCTTCTGTGGCTTTCTGGGTATTTCCTTACACTTTCCAGTGTCAGTGGTTGCCCCAAGTATTGTACTTTGGTTCTTCAGGTCAGAATGACTGTGGGTTCTCTATTGGAATTCTAATCTTCCCACATAGCACTGACTACACCTGGCTCTCAAGCTAAAAGCCATGAAAATAAATAATTCATCCTATGCTGGCCTCTTCTTTGGGTAAATGTTTCTTGTGTTCTGTTCAGAGTTTATAGTTGTTAAATGTGAGAGGGTAAGAACTGACTTGGCCAAATCACAGAGATGGACTCCTTGATCATATTTTTAAACTTTATAGCAGTATTTTTATATTATTATAAAGCATAAAACTCATCATGGTCTTCTAACAACCTGATGGTCTCATCCATCATGGTATGGAAACTTACCTCTCTTACTGGCAGCCACCATACTCTAATATTATACAATATAATATGTCTCTGGGATTTTATCAGTAAATCAACCAGATTAATTTATGATGTTGTTCTTCTGATCTATACTATTTTCTTACCAATTTCTGAGCCCAATTATTTTCACATTAACAAATCAGGATGTGGAAAAGTTCTTACAAGAAGCTAGTGAGTGACACCATTTGAGTGTGTGTGCTGGTTTGGAAGTATTATGTACCCTGAGAAAAGCCATTTTAATCCCGATTCAGTCTTGTGAAGGCAGCAGTTTCTTTTAATCTTGATTCAGTGCTGTAGATTGGAATCTTTTGATTGGATTCTCTCCACAAAGATGTGACACACCGAATTTTGGATGTGAACTTTGATTAGATGGAGATGTGACTTCAACCAATCCAGGTGAGTCTTGATTAGTTTCTGGGATCCTTTAAAAGAAGAAACATTTTCGAGAGAGCATAAAAAAACAGAAGCCTCAGATCTGAGAGAGAGAGCAGATGTAGATGCTGCAGAGAACAGAGACACGGTTGTTTGGAGATGCTTGGAGCCCAGCAGATATCACCATGAGATGTTAAGCAAACCAGAACCTGGAGAGAGTGAAGGGAAGCAAGAGATGAAAGCCAGCCCTGGAGAAGCGAAGTGAGGAACACCCACAAGAATAGAGGCTAAAGACAATGGAGCCCAGGAACAAGGGACCAGAAGATGCCAGCCATGTGACTATCCAGCTGACAGAGGTGTTCCTGACCCATTGGCCTTCTTGAATGAAGGTAACCACTTGTTTGTAACTTAGTTTGGACAATTTTATAGGCTTAGAACTGTGCATTTGCAACTTACTAAATTTCCCCTTTTAAAAGTCACTCCAGTTCTGGTATATTGCATTCCAGAAACTTGCAAACTAACACAGCGTGATTTTAGGATTCCAAACTGACTTCAGAATGACCAATGAGAGGGCTTTATATTACTGCAGAAGTCAAAGTGAAACAACTATGAGTACACTGACTTTCACACTTTTTCTGTTTTTAGAAAATGTCCATCTTTCGTTCAAATGGACTTCAGTTAAGCTCTGATAATGTGCCAAGCACTATGCAAGGCTGGGCTTCCAAGTTACATATGGCACAAGGATCATTATATGTGTAATCTTCATGCATCCACCACGCAAAAGTAAATGAGCTTCGATGAATAGAAATGTAATAGATGAAACTTAAATTTAAAGTTTGATAAAAAGTAAATGGAAAGGGACGTAACTTGAACTGCACTTTGAAGGATTTCACTTGGTTCCCACAGCTCAAGGCTTAACAGCAGTGCATGTAAAAGACATGTAGTGGAAGTCAATACTCACTAGATGTGTATCAAAAATTAGGCACAGATAAAAACCTGCTATCAGCTTACATTATATTTAGAGGAGCAGAATATGCTGTTCTGTGTGGTTGCAAGAGAATACCTGGATGAATGACCATAATGATTAAGGAACACAAAACTGTATCATATAAGGAATGGTTGAAGAAACCAGAAAAAGTTGGCCTGGTGAATGGAAGACAAAAATGCCATGATCTCTGCTTTGAAAAATATAAGTGAATAATACAGATATAAAACATTTTACTTTTTGGAGACATAATTAGGCAAGTTATAGGGAAGAACACTCAAACAGTCAGAACTATCCAAAAATGGACTGGGTTGAGTTGGAACATTGTGAGTTCCCTGTCATTCTATCAACTAGATGATCCCAGCAGGGCTGTTGTAGAGGGAGTTTTAGCATTAATGGGGGGTTGGACTAGAAAACTTTTCAAGTCCCTTCCAACCTCAATATTCTCAAAAGGTAGGATTCTTTAGATCACCAGAAGATTAGCTCTCCTTCAAAATTATCAACAGTTCTCATAAGCAATTCTGAATGATTTCATATGGAAATAAATTTTCTAATTTAGTAAAGTAAGGCACAGCTTAAGTCATGAACACACATCTCTCTTGCTTTATTTGTTTTGTGATTTGCACTGCTGCTATCCTCTATCACTAACTATCTTCAATAGTGGCCTTAATACAATACCATTTACACATCTCATTTATTGTCCTATGACAGTACTCAATTGATTAGCAAGTGTTTGTGAGAATTCATTCTATACTCAGGACTGAATAAGGTTTATGAGGTCATAGAAGTCTACAGCAGAGTCCCTGCTCTCAAGTATTTCCACTTGTCTTGGGGAGTCTGTAGGAATACAAAGGACAACAGAATGGACCAGGATTTCACCTAAGGGAAAATGATATGGGTCAAAGTGATCAAGGGAACAACTGTGAGCTTTTACCAACACTGGATACCTTCTTCTCTTTTGAGGGTTCATATCTCAGTGCCTGACATCACTGTGCACAAAATTCTCCATGTAGAAATCTGAGAGTCAGCCTTGATGTCTCTCCATCCCCTCCACACAAATAATCAAATATATTGGTAGATAATGTGAATTTTAACTGTATTTATTAAATATGTATTCCTTTTCATACCTGCTGCCACCAAAATCAATGTCACCTTCATGTTGGGCCCAGAGAATGGCAATATCTGTCAAAGTCTCCCTGCCTTTCCATAGCCTATTCACTTTTCATACTGTAGATGGAATGATCTTTCTCATCTCAAACATAAGGTTATTATGCTTCTACTCAAACCCTTTCATTAGTTCCTCATTGCCCCTAAGATAGATTGTACTATCCTTGAGCGGGTCCAGAAAGTTCTTCAAAAACTGGGCCCAACCTCTCTAGCATTATCCCTTGCCTCTTCTTCCCTCCATGTTCCGACCATACTTGAATTATTTTATATCATGAACTTCCAGATCTTTCTTCATTTTAGTTCCTTCTGCCTGGACCACATTTCCTCTTGTTCCCGGAGAACCCAAAGTATCTTTCAAGTCTCTTCTTAGATGTTACTTCCTCTGAGAAACCATTCCTTACCATTCCCTCCAAATCTGGGTTTTGTGCCTTTCCTCTGTGGTAATAACATCCTGTATTTTCCCTTGTCATATGATCCTTTCCATAGCATCTGTTTACTTGTCCTGAGACTCTACTAGTCTATGAGCTGTGTGAAGAAAGAGACTTTAGTGGCCTTGTTAATGTACATCCAGTTGTTAGCACTTTACTTGGCACATAATAGGTACTCAATAAATATTTGTTGAATGAATGATAGTATGGCATGTTAGGACGTGGAGGGAGAGCAGAACAAGCAAAGGCAAAGAGCTTGGAATAAGCATGATATTGGTATACTAGGGGACTAGGTATGGTGTGTGAAATTAACAGAACTGCTTGATAGTACTCAAGAGTATGTATATAAGAATGGTGGCAATCAGAGGTAGAGAGGTAAATTGCAGTCATATTATGGAGCTCTTGAATTCCAGAGTGAGGAATTTAAATTGATGCATAAGGCATTGAGGAATTCTGTAAAGAATTGCCTTTAAATCTCAGCTTTGGGCTCCCAGCTGCTTTCTACACACTGCCCCTCCCTGGAGTATAGGAGGAAAGAAGCAATGGCAGCACCATTTATTAGCAGGGTAGCCTTGGACATTTTGTTTGTTTGTTTTTATTAGCCTTATTGAATTATCATTTACATACAATGGAATTTACCAGTTGTAAGCATACTTTTTGTTTTGTTTTGTTTTGTTTTGCATGAGCAGGCTCCGGAAGTCAAACCCAGGTCTCCAGCACAGCAGGCTAGAATTCTGCCACTGAGCCACTGTTGCCTGTCCAAGCATATAGTTTTGAGTTGTGAAAAATTTACGTAGACATGTAACCACAACCAAAATCAAGATATGGAGCATTTTATTAATCTCCCAAATTCCTTCCTTCATTCTCCTTTGCAGAAATCCTGTACCTCTAGCCCTTGTTCTTGGCACCACTAATCTGTTCCCTGTCCCTATAGTTTTGCATTTGCCATGTAAATGGAATAGTACAATATGTAACCTTTTCAGTATCACTTCTTTCACTTAATATAATGCCTTTGAAATGTATCTTTGTTGTTGCATGTATTAATAACTTGATCTTTTTTCCTGAGTAGTATTCTGTAGTATGATTATAACACAATTTGTTTATCTATTCACTGGTTGATATTTTGGTTGGTCCCCGGACCCATCAGGACTCACATTCCTGTCCCTCTCCACACAGCGTAATTCATCAACACCATTATAAGGGTGTTTTTATTGGTAATCACAAGGAAAAAAAAACAATGATTTCTCACTTCTTTGAAGATTTATATGGATACAGTGAATCTTTGCATTTTCTCTCTCTCCTGTTTACTCTATTTTCCTTTTTAATTTTTTTTCCTCTATACTTGCTCTTCTCTTCTCTTCTTCTTTCCCTTTTATTCCCTTCCTCCTCTTTTTCTGCCTATCCTTCATTTTCCATTTCACCTCCTTCTTTCTCATTTTCCTCCCCTTCCTTCTTCCCTTTGTCATCTTGTAGCTTAGATATTTATATTTATAAAAAGCTTAAGCCAAAGATGTGGCTAATTTACATGAATTCTTACACATCATAAGCATTTTATGCACTGCCAACTCATTTTATTTACTTGTTTTAACTGTGAGGATGCTAAATATTAAGTCCCATTTCTATTACATGAGCTCACATCAGTCGATTACACCTAATTTCCTATAGTGGTTCTGAGAATTTCAGCTGGATGGAGCATTTATGCTTTGCTTTAAAGCACGCAGTTGTTGATTCCTATGCTGCATTCCACTGCCAACCTTTCCTGCCCCCCATTAAAACTCCTATGTTTTGACAAATTGGTGTCATTAGTATTTCAGCCCTCTGAAATAGGTTTAATCATTCAGGCAGAGATGTTCTATGTTCAAACTTTTGTATTATCAAATTCCCCCTTTCCTTTTTCTTGATAAATAGGAACCTGATACTTAAGTATACTGGATTGGTGTTAACAGGTGAACCTTCAACCCATCCATGAGTTTCTGTGCTCAGATTCGTGTGTCTAATGCCATTGAGAATTAGAGGGACTAAAGAAATTCATTTCATAGGTTTATTAGAATTGATCCTTTTGTACCTAAGCCATTTTTTGCAATGCCTGGGATCATGAGCCCATGCTAGTTCACTCTAGGAAAGGAAAGGAAACCATGCTGTTTCCTTTCCTGGGGTGCAGGAAGACATTCTTAAAAAAGAAATGGGAGGGAGTGTTTACTGCGGTGCATTGCTGTTTGTTATTGATGGGACAAGGACAAGGGGGAAATGAATAGGGACTACAGGGAAGTACAATGTTTAGGTATGCATGGAAGTAATACCAGTGTCAAAGAACCAAATTGGAACATCACGGTCTTGGTAAATAGCTTTAGAAAGGAAGGATAGGAAAAAGAAAGGGGGAGGAGGGGAAAAGGAGAGGGTAAAAGGAAGAGCAATTGACAGATTGGATTCAAAGACAACTTCTGCCTCCCTATTCCTCCTGAAAAGTTCTCACTTCCAAGCTAAGATGTCCAAGCCTCAGCAGTTCCTCGCCAACATGTTTTCCAGAACTTTCAGCATCCTGTTATCTTTCTTCTGGATGCATTTAAATTTGTGGCTGCAACCCTTATGTTCCCCCATTCTGCTATTTTCATTGAATTCTTCAAGTACACGTCTGCCAAGCACCGAGCTGGGCTGCAGTATCACTCCCTTGTTTCTGACTCTTTCTTTCTATTATTGCAGATGAAGATGAATTTCTTTTGCTGCGCAGCCACAACACACAACTGAATGATATGGAGCATACAGTCCTTGAAAGCTCCTAAATCTTTTTTGCATATGTTATTACTTAGCCATATCTCATCCTCTGCTTGTGCATCTGGTTGATTTTGGACCCAAATGTAAGATATTAAATATATGCTATATATTTTTGCGCATATTTTTAAATTTTTTGATGCATTTATTATTAAGCGTATTTCAGAGATTTAAAAAAATAACTCATTAATTTTGCAGTCAAACGAATGTCCTTTTTTGTTTTGTTTTCATCCTGAAATTACTTTCAGAATGGAAGCACAGATAATCAAACGTTCAAGGTGATTTGTATTTTCAAAGTTCAGCTTTAAAATGTTAATGTCCCCAGATTTAACCTGTTGACAAATAATAGATTTGAATTCTTTAATTTTCTGTCTGAAACATCCCAAGGTGGAAAAAATAGCAGCATGTGCCTAGACTGTCCCCAGTCTCCTGAAGTGGTGTAATGCTGCAATGGGCAGCATCATAAATCAAAATCCCTTCATTTTTACATCTACTTATCAAGCTTAATGTGGAGACCATCACAAACAAGTTATTTGTTATACAAATAGGATGGTTGATGCATTTCAGGAAATTTTTACATCTTATTTAGTGTTTATGTGTGCTACGTTTTAGCCTTGGAATAGATACAATTTTTTTGTAAATAAAAATTAAACTACATTTTTAAAACCTCAATCTAGCCTCCCTGACTTGTGTTAAACATGGGTCTTAGAGAAACCATTCTTTTTATGCCTTCCATTTGAATTATTTCTAGCAGATGCCATTGAGTTAGAAAGTGATGGATTTATAAAATCACAGAATGTCCTTCTCATTTTAAGGGAAAATTCAGGTTGTTTTTAGCTTTTCTTTCTTTCCCTAAACTCTGAGGGAACACAAGTTCAAAGCAAACTTTCTCCCTCTAGGAAAAAAAATTAGTATATTTCATGTTTTCATCAATTTATGCCTACTCTTTTATAACTGCTAAGAAAACTATTCAATGACATCTTTCAAAAGTACTACAAGCTATTATGTTGATTAGCAATTATAGTTGCTATATTATATATGGTATATCAACATTCAGACCCAAACACTATAGCATCTGAATAGGTTGATTTCTGCAATTAGGTGATGTATACTAGCTAGTTAGGAAAATAAGCATTGGCCCCATGAACCCAGGCTCTTTTTAGCAGCGTTGCTGTGAAGGTAAAATGACAAAATGGATCTATGAGCACTTTGGGGGAAAAAGAACCAATAATGCTATACATAGATAAGGAATTATCATAAAAATAACAGCCATCAGATCTGACCTAATGGAAATTGGACAGCAGAACTAAAAAGCAATTTCACAAACCCTTCATAACTATCTTTTTTTTTTTTTTGGTTTCCATGACAATCTGTATTTGCGTAAAAGGCTTGTCCTTTGGATTAATTGTTCCCCCCATTAGTCTAACCCTTCACTCTAACCACCCACTCTCCCCAAAACCCCTACCATCTGTTCATTTAAGCAAACATATAAGTCAATTCAACTAAATGGCTAGTTTGCTCAGTAAAAATGATCAAACTGAATTAAGACTTGACCATCTTTGAGATGATTTTGCAGCAGTTGAACAGAAGCTAACCCATGATATAATACATGACCAAGCATTCAAAAAGAGTGGGTTTGGGGTGGCTGCCGTGGCTCAGCAGGCAGAGCTCTGACCTGCCTGCCGTGCTGGAGGTCTGGAGTTCGATCCCTGGTGCCTCCTGCCCATATGCAAATTAAAAAAAAAAAAGCGTGGGTTGGTTTCAGTATGACTGGCACTTTAGGAGGAAGAGGTTGACATTATGAAAAGAAGGAAAATTAAGAGAAATAAGTGCTACAAAAAGACTAGAAATTTTCTAATTCTGATGGTTTTTTAGTTTCTGAAATTGTATATTTACATTTTGTGTTATTTTAGTTTGTTTCTCCTTTACCTATTCAAACTTTTTGTTTGTTTTAATATTAATTCAGACTTACAGAAGTGTTCCAAAAGGAGAATAAAAAAACACAAAGATACCATCCTATAAGATTCTCTGAATTTTGGCATTTTAGTGTATTTAAATTCTCTCTCCCTCTCCACCTCCCACTCATTCTCTCTCACATACGCCCATACCCACCCACCCCATATTCTGAACCATTTAAAAGTGAGCTGCATATATAGTACCCCCTTTACCTCTAAATTTAAGCATTTATTTCCTAAAAACAAGGAATTCTGATGGCTTTTAAAATCTACTTTAAATTGTTGCCCAACTCTTCAAAAATTGTTTTTTTACCCCTAAAATAATTTGTTGCCACAGTGTAAAATACAAGGATGAAGAAAAATGAACTGTGTCAACAAGAATTCTCTACCACATTAAAAATAATCAACATGAACATTTTAATGTATTTTCTTTCATTTTTTTCTATGTAACTTTTATGGGGTATTAATGTATATACTATAAAAATAATAACATTTCTCAAATGCTTCATAAAAATACTTTTTAAAAATCCAGTACATGATAGATCATCTTTAGCAGAGAAAAACCCTTTACATTTCTTAGTATAGGTTGAAAATATAGTGACAGCTTTTCCTCCTTTCTGTCCCTTCCTCTCTCACTCCTAAACAGTTTGCAGGTTCAGTAGTTTCTATTTTCAGAATTCCTTCCTTCTGTTCTCTTTCCACATTCATTTACTTATTGATTCAAAATTCTTAACTCCCTTCTGGGCAGCAGGTATTGAACCATGATAAAATGGGCTTTGAAATCAGATGACCTGGATTCAAACTGCAGCTCTACTTATGATTAGCTTGTGTGATCTTTGACAATTTGCTTAACCTCTTGGAGCCTCAGTTTTGTCATTTGTAAGAATGAAATACTAATACTGATATAAAACTCTTAGCGCGGTGCCTGGCTCATAGTAAGCATTCAATAAATGTTGAAGCTGCTGCTTTTGTTGTTGATGTCATCAGCACACCACAGGAGTGTTGTGGAAGTCAAATGTGATAATGTTTGTAAAATGCTTAACAGGGTGCTCTGCAAAGAACAAGTACTTAGACACAGGAGATGCACAGATAAATAAGTCATATTTTCTATTCTTGGGGAACTGACCCTCTATGAATTATGGCTGCCATAAGGCTGCCATAAGACTGTATCTGACCATATTTCACAGTTCAGTTCAAATGTGACCTCCACAAGGCTTTCACGGGTCCCCTCAGTTGGAAAGAATATGGCCCTTTACTAAATTCCATGACCATTTTTCTGCACTTTTCTTATTAAACTTTTAGCACATTGTACTTTTATTTTTATTTGTTTACATGTCTTATCTTCTCTTCTAAACTTTTACCTACTGAAAGGAAAGTGAATGTATTTTATATATAGTTTACATGGCAGCATATAAGCAGAGGGTCTTGCATTCTCTTTTTTTTTTTTTTTTTTTGCATGGGCAGGCACCGGGAATCGAACCTGGGTCTCCGGCATGGCAGGCGAGAACGCTGCCTGCTGAGCCATCATGGCCCACCCGGTCTTGTACTCTTTTATCCTTCCTTCCAGCCTTCACCCATCTTATTCCAGTAAATATTTGACCATTCTTTGGTTATATCAACAGAAGTTGGTTAAATTAATGAGCTTTGGAGTCAGGCACTTAAAATTCAAGATAGTGTGTGTTATTAAATCAGTCTTATAAATAATATACAATTTATAATATATGATATATAACATTTAATATATTATAGAGTGTAATGTATGATATATGAGATATACTTTTAAAACAAAAGCATAAAATCTAAACTACTCCTTGATGTCATGGGAATAAATTTCTGCTTCATTTTGTGTCTAAGTTCCACTTGGCAACTTTTTGGCGCCATCTTACAGCTATTTCAAGTGGGATTCTTTCATGGTGTGCATATTTTTAAAATATTGTCATGCCGTGCCCAGGATAGTCATAGGACTTCCACAGCAATGTGCTTCTTGTTGAAGCCCAGAGTTATTAATAATGACAAGTCATTTGGATACTTTAATTACTATCCAGCACTATTTCCATTAGTTAATATATATTTTTAACATCATAGTGCCTAAGAAGAATTGTGCTGCAGATTTCCTTGGCACTGCAATTTCCCCGCTTGATTATGCCATTCTAAGCTTTTCAAGATCTTGCTGAAAATAGTAAGAAACAATCTCTGGTAGATACGGTCATGTGGTTAATCAAAAATCTTTAGTGCCAGGTACCCAAACTTTTTCCTCTACCTTTTTAAAAATATTTAGATGGATTTACATCAGCTTTCCTACACTCCCACCTTCCCTTCCCCACTTGAATAAAGAGTTTCAGTGAAATGAGATTGGATAGGGTCATCCCCAAAACTCGTCAGTTTTATCCAGACTCCAACCAATCTCAGACACTATTAAATTTCACCCAATAGTTCAGTTGCCGTAGTTAGCAGGAAAAAGTCAGTCTGTATCTTTAGTAGCAGTAAAGTTGTGAAAATACTGTATCCAACATTAGAAAATGTATTTACCCAGACACTTAGGAAAAGTGCATTAACTGATACGTGAGGCTTTTTCTGTTTTGCTCACTGATGTATCACAAGAATGAGAAAGCAGAGTAGGTAATAAATATTTTGAAAGAATGTATGAATGAATGAATACCATTTGCCTAAGATCTCATAGTACCTATGTATTCTGAGTAAAAAAGACTTTTTTAATCATTCTGAATGTAGAGGTACCAAGGACCTGCTCTACGTTTTATTAGGTGAATTTCACCAGGTGTTCAACTAATTGTACAAAGTAATTCTGAATATTTTAGATGAAAACACCTTTTGCATTTGAATTTATCAGACCTGATTTTGATTTTTCCATCTGTACAGAATCTCATTCTTTAAACTTTCCTCCTTCAAATCCCATTAGAAATTATCCACTTGGACACATTGGAGTGATTTTTAAATTACCAGACCTTTGAAAGGGGCCAACACTTTCATATATGAGTATTTAAACTTGTTTGACTCTAAATGTAAGCTACCCCATCTCCAGTTTATATTTTCTTTTGGAACAGAAACCTGAACTACTAGAAGCCTGAATTAGAAGGACAGGTGGACTGTCAGCTCACAAAGTGGCCTCCAAGCCCTGTCCCTGAGGATCAGTGCCCAGGATAGCATAAATACGTCAGTGAGCATGAGGAGCTGGAAAAGGTCATTTTCTGCTTAGTTAGAAGCCCTCCCTTCAGACCTAGATCATTCCGTGGCCTTCCAACTTGGCATAAATATGAATTTTTACCAAAAAGTGCTATGAGGCACGCATGGCTTGAATGATCTGTTTCCTGTCCGTATCTCTAGACCACACTGTCTCCCAACACTTGTGCCAACATACTTTGCACTTCTTTACTCTGAATTTCCAAAGAATGGAATTGTACTATGGAATGTCAGGAAGACGGTAGGTGGGTGAAGTAGATGTTTGGTAACAGGGAGCCTCATAGGTGCCCTCACCATGCACTGTGATAAAGGATTCTTGAATCTAGGCACTAAATACTGACAATGAGAATGAACTGTTTTCTCCTCTATGCTCCTATAATGATTTGTTTGACTTTCTGTCTTTCAAAGTTACCATCTTCTGCATTATATTTTAGTTAGTTGTGAACATAGCTGTACCTCACACTAGATCATACTCTTGAAGGTAGAGATTGTCTCTATTTTCTCATCGCTTGCATTACTTTCTACAAATCATTGGGGTATAATCAAGCTGCTGAGCACGTTTTTTAATTCTTTGACGAGAATGACAAACCACACTGTGGGACATAACAGGGTTTCATCTGAGACCTATTTAAGTTTCCTTCTTCCCATCATTGTTCTGTTTCCAGACTTAACCAATCTTCACCGATCTCAGTCCCGGATAGCACGTAATGAGATCCTAAAAACCAAAAAACCAAAATAAACAATATTTAGGCTGAAGCAAGCAGAGAATTCTATATTCAGATTTAACTCATAATTACTGACTACTCATTTGACTGATGAGGAGATGGAGACTCAAACAACTTTCAGTGGTGCCAAATGTCATAAGATTGCGTAGCTAGTAAGTGACTCTGCCAGGACTGAAATTCAAATCCCCTGACACAAAGTCAAAGCTTCTTTTCACCAACACTGAAACATGTAGGTGAATTCTTTTCACTCTCAGATTGGTAATTCTAATGCGCATAATTATTTAATCAGAAACATGCTATCTGTACCCTAAGCTAAGCAGAAGCTAAATATTCTGAACACATGAGTCTCATCTTATGCAATGTTTAATTCTATGTTTATTTTTGTATTTATTTATATTCTCTTTTTATGTTTGTATATTTATGTATTCAGGTATTTATTGTACTTATGTATTTGTATGTGCATGTGATTTTTTTACTCATGCATTTATGTATTTATCTTACCTGTAGGGTTATGAAGCTCTTATTCCCAATGCTATTAGTTGAGAGCACATCAGTTGATTATATATTAATTTCCTTTAGTGTTTCTGAGGATTTCAGCTTAAAATAGATCTTACATTTTGATTAAAAGATCCCAGCTCTCTAGCTTCTAGGACAGAGGACGGAGAGAGTGGCTGTGTGCAGAACCAAATTGCTAAGTTACAGAAGCACCTCCAACCCAACAGAAGCCTCAGCTACAAAAGCAGGAAAAAAGAAAACAAACAAAAAAAGTCAAAGGTTAAAAGAAAATGAGAAAGATGATGAAAACAAGCCTAGGAGCAAGCAAGATGTACTGCGATGAAGAAGAACAGGGAATCTCGGAGAGTGCAGGAAGTATGGCTGGCCTGGAGAAGCAGCAGGCAGAACCCAGGGAAAGAGCCAACATAAGGGAGTTGATGCTTTCCACTCTGAAAGTGATGCAGTAGTACTATGGGGACATTTTTACAAAAGCACACAGGAAAAGCTAATCAAAGACTGTGCGGTACTGATGAGTGAGGTTGTGGGATTGAAAGACTTTGAGAGAGGAAAAAAACTAAGTAAATATCATGGAAGAGAGAGTTAGTACAAATGAAGATCAAATTGAGTTCCAGTCCAAAATATAAAAATTTTAAACGAAGAGCGCCTTGCCATGCAAGAAAACATTATGGATCTTACAAACACTTCAAGGAGGTATAAGATCTGTGTGTAGACTTGAAACCATTATTAAGAAAATTATTGATAAAAATTTTTCAGAATTGAACATAGATCTCAACTTGCATAGAGAGAGAATTTACAGGTCCCCACTCAAATATATCTCAGTCTAAACGTCCACGTCACAAACTTATACAGTTCTTAAACTTGAAAGGAAAAGAAATCATCATGCATGCTACTCAGAAAAAAAGAATGTTTTTTGACAAAATTAAGATAGGGCTGATGCCTGACTATGCCTTAGCAACAGTGGAAAAGAAAGAAAGTTGGAGCAACAACTGCTGCCAGCTGAAGTTCCTTGGTCTGAAGCCCCTAGTGAACTATGCAGACAAGCTCTCTTTCTTTTTCAATGATGAGAGAAGAATTGTTTACAATTAGGAAGCATAAAATTCAAAGCATTTGTTAGCAAAACTTCAAAACTACTGGGTTTACTGCAAACAGATACAGCCCAGGGAGAAGGTGCTCCTGAAGATAAGAGATTAATGCACTTAGAAACCAAGATTCTTAATAGAATGCAGATCTTATTTTTATGATTAGTTGTATTTTTCCAGAGTGATTAGTGGGAAAGGAAGTAAACATGTAATGTTGAACTGAGTTTTTAGCATGTGTGCATGCGTGTGTGTGTGTGTGTGTGTGTGAGATAGGAACTGCATGAGAAGGGAGGAAGAGAAAAGAGAATGGGAGGGATAAATGGGAAGGAGGATTTGAATTCAGCAAAATAAATCATGGTAAGTTGGGCAGGGAGACACTGGCATAAGGTAGATCATATAAGAAAAAATGTTTTTATTGGCAATCTGAACAGCATTCAATTATATGAAATTAACAGAGTTGTTTAGTGAGAGAAAGTTTCCCCCCCCACCCTCTGTCAAGAGTCACAGATCTTTTAGATAATTTGACTATGTCTTAGTGCACAAAAAGTAGAACTCGTGCATTATGATTGACTGTAACTGGATACTTTTTTTTTAATTTGCATATGGGCAGGAGGCACCAGGGATCGAACTCCAGACCTCCAGCACAGCAGGTCGGAGCTCTGCCTGCTGAGCCAGGGCAGCCACCCTGTAACTGGATACTTTTAAAAGCAGATTGTAAACAGTGGGTAAAGCTGCAGTGATGTGTTTTTAAATTGCTAATTTGTGTAGCTATTGCAATTTATATGACTATAACTTTAATAATGTAAGTGGTTAATCATACAATAAATGGAAGACAAAAGAACCCATTGTTGACTTCTCTACTTTCCTTTGGACAAGTGTTTAAAAGTTAAATAAAAAGGAGAAAGACACCAGTTGTGCATTCCTGAGTGACACTCCCTGCCCCACTTCATTCTGCCTTCCTACAGGAAAATGCCTACAATTTGGGCAAGCTGGAGGCAAGTCAGATGTAAACTGCTTATGGGAGTCTCTTTGCCTGCATACTCCAGGTTTGAGTTTTTCTGGGATCACCAACTTTGTCCGACACAGGAAAATGGGATTCTGAGACGCTTTACCACCCACTCACAGAGTCCTCAGGCATTTTAAAGATCCATTTCTGATCTTGCCCCTCCCACCATGGGTACAGACTCACACACGCATACACACAATCTTCTTGGTGTTCCTCATAAAAATAAAATAGATCTTAAGATGCCAGGAAGATTTTCCTTTGGGGACAGTGGACCAGTAGTTTACCTCTTTGGTATATGGTCCATAGGCCAAACAAGACCCTGTGGCCCTGCTAAATTGGAATACAGCAAAACCTTATTTTCTCCATCCACCCACTAATCTCAAGTTAAATTCAACTAGGTGATCATACTTTTCATTTGCTTTTTGACAGGCACCAGAAACCTGAACATATAGGCCCCATCTAATGCCTTTTGTGTTCACGAGTATTTTGATTAAATTTGTTTCAATTCTAGCTTCATCAGTTGCATTTGATGTATTCTAGGAAGCTTTCTGCACAGCCATGAAACATCCTCCACAATAACTTCGGGAATTGACTTAGTGCCCAAAGCTGTGCCTTTAACAATTGAAATGCTTGACAAGGATAAGTTGATACCCAAACTTTGCAGGCTGGACCTAGCTTTGCTTTCCAACTTTATACTCCCCACCTCCAATGCTGCCACCCCCATCCCCCATCTCCAGGTCTGGTTGGAACCTCACCTTTCCAGTTGGGATTCCTCACTGTCCCCAAACACTACTTTCTTAGTCTCACTTCTGAGTTACTCACTCACTCTTCTACTCCACAACCCCTGTCCATTGCAAAAAAAGAAGGTGGCTCAAACTGATTGAATAGGGAGATGGTGCTGAAAGTCATTATTGGCCTTTGAATGCACCAAACACCTGAGAGATCTGACACAACTCTAGAAAGCTCATCACAGTAGTGAAGTGCAGGGGTGGAGTATTGAGAAGGAGATAAAACACAATGCTCAAAACCCTCTTAAGAGGGTATAAAAATTATCAGGATTTTTTTGTAGTTTGGCAAAGTCTCTGTATACCAGGAGAATCACTATCTTAAAACATAAAATTGGAAGTGACGTGCTAGTAAACGTTTAACAACCAGTTCACTGGGGTGAAAGTGGAGGACTGATTTGCAGTGTTTATTTCAGAGTGTCATCCTCCCATCATGGCCAATTTCAAGCTATCAATGTCATGCCACTGAGTGCAAGATTGCAATAATGTGCACACATCTGGTGGTTCTCCTGAGCCAGGGTTAGCCAGCACTGGTACACCACTGGAAAGAGGTCAGCTTTGCCCTGTGCTTCACCTGGCTGGGAAGCTCTAGAAGACAGATTCAACAAAAAAAAAAAAAAAAAAAAAAAACACCTCATCATCCTATACTGGACTCAGTATGGAAAAAAAGCTCACTAGACCACCTTGTGCATGAACCAAAGAGGTTGGTGTTACAGCTCGTTGAAACTCTTCTAGCATTCTTCTGGCCCAGGATACAGATTTGTAAGACAGTAGCTCTTCTCTTTTCTCTAGACTGCTGAGAGTCCTTGCAGTTCAGAAATTCTGTCTAACAAATCAATTTATGAGTGTCGTTCCACCCCACCACAGTCCCTACCGCAACTGTCAGAACTCAATAAAATGCTATGTTTAACTGCTGTGCCTTAAACCATAGTAAATTACTCTGAAACTTTTATAAAAGGAGCCCTTTATGGGCTCCTGTTTTCAGTATTTTAAAATGAAAATTAGTGTGGCTTAGGAAAATGTGTTGTCCTCCCAGGAGGATGGTGAGCATGGGGCCTCCCATACCAGATTCCTCTTCTCTATCCCACCAGTTCAAGGGGTTGAAGAGCCATATGGGGCTGGGCCATTAGGAACAAGACAAGTCATACTTTCTTCTCAAAGTGTTCCCTGAAAGGAGAATTATTTAATATCAAATAACTCTAGAATAATAAACTGAGAGAGACACCCAGGCTTATTGGAGAGGATGTGTGTGCGTGTGCGTGTTCGTGTGCGTGTGTGTGTGAAAGAATGATTGAGAGCCACAGGCTTACTAGATTCCTAAAAGGGGGAAGGCCATCAAAGGCAATGTTGAGAACTCCATCTCAGCTGAGTCCTAGCTCAGATCCTGTCCCACATTGACCTCTACCCCCAGCTTTGACCACTCAAGGTTTCTCCAGAGACGTTGGACAGAGACTCTATCTTTTCCTGCAGTTTGCAAGTTTCGAGACACACAGAATCAAAATGATGGAGTGTCTAGCATCACAGTTGCCAGGCACAGTTAGAACAAGAGCTTTCTATGAAGACCGAAGGATAAGAATAATGTTTCAGAGAAAAAGGTGGAATTCAGTGGTATTCTCATCAACACAGCCCAAGATCTTCTCAGGCTTCTAGGTTAGATGGTGGGATCCTGGGTCCTGGACTCAGGCAGTTGGTCCAAGAGCACAAGCTTCAGCCCAATGACTTGCAGAGAGCCAGGAGACACAATCATTGCCATTTTCCATACTATTAAAAGTATATTTGATTGATGCTTTTCTGGTTTACTAAGCACTTCCCTCCCCCTCCTGTGATGCTTTTTGTTTCTTTTTTTTTTCTTTTAGTTTTATCATTCCAACCATTTAGAGCAGAGGCAACATTGGGAAGTGGTTAAGAACATGTATTGTATAAATAGACTACCCAGATTTCAATCCTAGCTCTGCTGCTTGCTGGTTGTGTTGGCCTTAGGCAATCCATTTAATGGCTCTGTGCTTCAGTTACCTTCATCTGTAAAATGGGGTTGATAATGATATCTACACCATAGTGTTGCTATGGGGATGAAATCAGTTAGTATTTGTGAGGCCCCTTAATGTTTGGTGCGATCACAATGATCTCTATGTAAACGTTTTGAAAATTGGCACGGATGCTTCTAACTTAGATAAAGTTAATAACTCACAACCGTGTTCCAGACAACCATTAAGCCTGGACAATTTTACCTCCGAAATGTTTCAGGAAACTTTGCTCTCCCCTCATCTGCTACCACTGCCCTACTTTAGGAACATATGGGCACAGTAAGTAACAGTAAACTGCTTGCAGTTTTCCAAACACATACTGCCATGCCTTACATGCTGGTCTTTCCTACTGCAATCCTCTTTGCCTCTCATGGCTCCCCCTTCTCTGGCTAACTCATATTCATTCTCTAATAAACTTATCTCCTCCTCCAGGAAGCTTTCTCTCATTTTCTTGTTTACCTCTATCACCATTTATCCTTAGACTATGAACTTCTTAAGAGCAGAAACTGTCATTCTCTCTCAAACTTCAGCATCCAGAACAATGCCAGGCACAAAGAAAGGACTTAATAAACATTTTACAAATAAGAAAATGGAGGCTTGGCAATGTTAAATAATTTTCCCAGAAACACAATTTTATATTCTTATGCCTGTTCTATTCATTATACAATCATCTGTAGCTCATAATGGTGCATAGTAGCCAAGGATGCCAGGAAGCCACAACAGATCATCTGATACATGAAAATACTATATTCAATGAGCTCATTAAAAGATGTTATTTTATTTTTATGTAGTTTGTTCTTAAAGTACTTTTCTATTAGATTATTTTCATTCTTTTATGAAAGTAAAAATGCCCAGTAATAAAAATTTGGTTATTTCTTATGAATATCAATTGTCTGTAATCCCGTTGGATATTCTAATTTAATCCCATCATATATCTCAAGAGCTTTATTTAATGTCTTACCCATACATTATCACCTTTAAAAGATAACTACATTTATGAAAGTTTCTCTACATGATCAAAACTATCTTACTCTAGGAAGTTGCAGAAAGCTTTACATATTAATAGTAGTAGCAGCAGTAACAACTACCATTTATTTAGCACCTACCATGTGCCTGGCACTGTGCTGTGAGTTTTACTGTCATAATCCCATTGA
The DNA here is from genome assembly GCA_004026745.1 of Myrmecophaga tridactyla. NCBI lineage: Eukaryota > Metazoa > Chordata > Mammalia > Pilosa > Myrmecophagidae > Myrmecophaga > Myrmecophaga tridactyla. The sequence goes on along the minus strand of PVIY010003273.1, from coordinate 88,986 downwards.
AGCCCTGAGAAATGGGTTCTGTTATTTTCTTTATTATTTTTGTTTTGTTTTGTTTTTTTGCATGGGCAGGCACCGGGAAACCAACCCGGGTCTCCGGCATGGCAAGCGAGAACTCTGCCATTGAGTCACTGTGGCCCACCCTGTTTTCTTTATTTTGCAGATGAGGAAACTGGGATTTACAGAGTTTAACTCACTTGCTTGATGCCGTAAGGCTTGAATAGTAGAACCTGGACTGAAATTCAAGTTTATATGTCTCTGAAGCCTGGACTATTACATCACGCAAACTTTGAAGGCTGTCCAAGATCCTTAACCCGCTCTGTGCTTCATTTCCTCATCTGTAAAAGTGGCAGAAATAACACTTAATCTTGGAGGATTGCTACGAAGATTAGAAATAATATATGTTCAGGGTCCAGCAACACATAGTAGGGATTTATTATGGTGGCGATTTTTACGCCTATATTGGACGGTGAATGGCAGAAGGTCTGAGATCCCTTTAAAGACTTTGGGCAGCTGGAGAGGAGCTAGTTGTCTTAAAACCTGGCCCTCTCCCCTCCACAATGCAGTGACCCAATGAAACTCTCAGCGACAGGCTAAGGGGCAGCGGCCTGAATTTGGCTCCAGCAGCCTCTGCAGGAAGTCGGGAGAACCGCGGAGAGCTGGGAGGGGCATAAAAATCGCGGTTGTGAGAGGACTGCAGGTGTCAGGCAGAGACGGTGTAGGTGGGTCTCCCACGGCCTGGGGAGGGAGGGGTGGCGGTTGGGGCGGCTAAGCTGCGGGCGGGGGAGAATGGGAGGCGGGGCACAGAGCAGGGAAGGCTGTCCTTAGCTCTTCCCACGCCTGGCAGTTTGCTGGATCTGGAAGAGCTCACTGGAGAATCTCCAACAGCCGAGCGGGTCTTCAGCTACCGTAAGTACCTGCAAATAAGCGCATAGTCCAGCGGTTGAAGATTAAATGCTGGTCACCAGATTCTAAACAAATCCTCAAAACAGTATCCTCCCTGTAATTAATTTCCATAAATTAGACTCTTCCCCAGTCTGCCACCACCACCCCCCAACCCCCTTCATCCTTCCTTTGTCCTTCCTTCTCCGGATCCCAGCCCTGCCTCGCTGAGAATCTCTGGGCACCATAGATATCTTTCCTTTTCTTTCTCAGTCTTCCTTCCAAACCCTTGGTGGACTACGTACTGGGACCCACTCCGCTGAGCCCAACTCCTTTGATTCCTGGAGCCCTCAAAGCTATGCAGGAGGCGAGCCATGATATATTATAAGGGTATATCACTCTCAAAAGCACTGTGGCACTGCCTAACGGTGGGGAAAGTAGTTGGGGCAGAGTAGATGAGCAGGGTAGACAGCCAAGATTGGAGGTTGAGAGGATGTGATAGGACAAAATGGGTGTGGCCAATTACCCCTTTTCATTACTGAACCTTAAGAGGATATCCCATGTTCCTTGGCCATAAGATCCACCATTTGGACTTAACCATAAATTGTACAGATTTCTTGGTGATTTGGGAGGGGTCAGCCATGCTAAGAAACTCAGCTGCCCTGACGGCACTCCAACTTCCAAGAGTCAAAGACCCTGGTTTAGGGGTCCAATCATGCTGGAAACCCAGATGGCATTTCTTGGGCAGAATCACAGATTGAACCTTTCCCTTAACAGTAGAACCTGGCTTCCATTGATAAATCTTCGCCCAAAGCCCTACAGAAACAAAGTAACAGTTTCTGGGCCTGGGCCTGATGTCGGGTGTAAGGGTTTGTAGGAGCTGAAATGGAAAAAGCGTCTCTAGGGTTTTACACCATAGCTTAATTCCCCCTTTAGGAAGAAGAAAACAGAACCGCTTTTTAATGAAGTGGTTCCTATGTGCCTGGCACTGTGCATATATTATCACTAATCCAACACAGGTGCACAGTAAGTGTCTAATGCTACATAGGTATTATTCCCCCAAGTTTACAGATAAGGAAAAGTTCAGAAAAGGGTGGTTTGGACATCCTTCAATGCAAAATAAGCAATGCAGAAAGGAGCTGTTCCTCCTTGGATCTCTGACTATCCAGCTGCTTCCTGCAGCCAGATGTTTTAAAAATGAGTCTTCCCCTCTTCCAGCTCCTCCATTTCACCCATGGCAGTGGAACAAATTAGTGGCTGGGGTCCTAGGACAAGCTTGGAGAATTTAGAGCGGCCCTTTACTCTGTTCTGTGGGCTACAACTACCCCGCGCTACTGAAATAAGGATTAAATTGCTGGGGTAATCAGTACTTCAGGCTCTGAATAGAGGGCTGATGGGGGAGAGTTAAACTGAGTTTGTGTGTTGGGGTGCACCTTCCTTTGGTAAAAGAATACTCTGAGGGGGACACACAAGCTACTTCAGGTACATGCACGGCCTATATTAATAGCAATTTCTGGAAAATGGAAAGGTCTCCCTAAACTCAAATATTTTTGCCAAACTCCCTGAAATTTAATCAACTCCATTTTCCTTAGGGATCACGAACAAAAGTGCTTAGCAGGTTAAGAGCAGCCAATAAATCATTTACACCTTATGTGAATTTGTTCAAGCAGCTTGATTCACTAACACCTATTTGAGGTGGGGGTATTGAGCTTTTGGAGGGTAAAAGATAGAAATTAGAGTGATAGTGGATCTGATATATTCGATAGAAGGGTAGGCCGTGGTAGGATGAGATAGGAGCGGGGTGGGGGTGGTGAGGAATTGGGCATGGGCCGCTTCTAGAAGTTTAAATACTGGTTTTGGAGCATAAGCATTGGAGTCAAACATGGATTATGATTTTGGCTCTGATATTTAATGCCTTTTGACTTTTGGCAAATTATCCTCTCTTAGCTTATGAACAGCATGGGGATGGGAGTAACACTTCATTTTATAGGTTGTTGGACACCTCAGTATATATATATATATATATATATATATATATATATATACTCATAAATATATATATACCAGTAAAGGATGTGAAAAATTAACTCCCTGCACCTCCTACGTCCCCATCCCATGGGACTTCTGCAGGCCTGGACTAGGTAACCCTCTGAGCTTTTGAGATTCCAGAAACAAGGAGATATTTCATCAGTTTTCTCAAACAAATCTGACATCTTGGGTACCACCAAAGACCTTAGATGGGAAGATGGGGAAGTGGGGATAAGAAGCAAGGAAAAGAAATAGCAGGTCACTTTGTAATATTTTATATGCGTGTAAGTGGCGAAGAGTAGGGCTGTCAAGGGCAGGTTAGCGATCTAAACTAAACTTTAAGGATCAGAACAAGTCCCCTAAGTAAAAATATCTCTGTTTTTAGATCCTACTACCAACCGAAGGGCAAAGACTTCAAGACTAAAGCCCACAGGGAGCACCAGAGGCCCCAGGACACTGAGCAAACCAGGGGAGGGAGCCACCATGCTTCAGACTTTCACTTTCTTGCTCTTTTGCATCCGTGAGTACAAAGAAGGAGTGAGGGCAAGTGAGAGTCCTGTGACCCTGCCATAGAGGTGGGGTATTATGCAGCTTGGGAGACTAAGAAAAGAGCTTTGAAGTTTGAGGAGAACTTTAAGCATGAGGCTGTTCTTTACTATAACCTCTCTTTGCAGGGCTGAGTCTAAGTATAACATGGATAGGCGAGTGAGTCCTGCCACTTCAGGTACCTTCCTTCCTGAAGGCTCCAAGGCATAAGCCTGCCCCCACGGCCCTGGACATAACTGCCTTGAGATCCTAGAGACAATTCCAAGATCATGTTGGTTAGGAATAAGTGACCCTCACTTCATGACTTTGCTTCCTGGGGGAAGTGAAAGCTTTATCTCAGATGGAAAGGAAGCCAAACTTGCCCATTTTTCCCCAACTCACCTGCATTCATTGACCAGACATCTTGGTACCCCTATTTCATTTGTAACATGAGCAGACACTCCTATCCCTGAGTGAAAGGAGAAATCTAGATTGGGGCTAATTTTAAGGGAAATGGGGGGCATTATGAGAGGGAGAGGGTTGGACTGCTTAAATCTTTGTGGTCTCTAGGAATGACAGAAATGGAATCTCAACCAGAGGTGTGGATAGAGGGCAATTACCCAGAAGCACCTTGGGAGAACATCACACTCTGGTGCAGAAGCCCCTCTCAGATATCTGGCAAATTTCTGCTGCTGAAGGATAAGACACAGATGACTTGGATCTGCCCTTCCTACAAGACCTTCCAAGTCTCGTTCCCTATAGGTGCCATTACTGAGTCTAGTATAAGTTTTTATAAGTGCTGCTACTGGCAGAAGACACACTGGTCAGAGCCCAGTCAAGTTCTAGAGTTGGAGGCACAAGGTAAGGAGATACATAGTCAAGAATAAATTCAAGCTCCTATGTCTCAAACTTGCCTTTCATGGGGCAGGGTTTGTTTAATTCATTCAAATTTGCATAAATGCATGTTTGCATGCATTCCATAATTATTAAATAAGTATCTACTCTGTATTAGACAATGCATGGTGGGTAAGCCCTCAACAAAGGGGAGGCCCAAAGATGTGGGAAGAAAGAGATGACAAGTAAGGATCATACAGGGAAACTTTATTTGAAGTAGAACTCTCCTCTGCTGCTCCCTGGGCAGCACTATCCTTGCCCTACCTGAATCCCAGTTCATTCTTTCCACTCAGGCCAACTATCCAAGCCCATCTTTTGGATCCAGGCTGTGACCTCTCTACTTCCTGGATGTAATCTTAACATACTTTGCCAAGGCTGGCTGCAGGATTTGGTATTCATGCTCTTTAAAGAGGAATATACAGAGCCCTTGGATTACCTAGTTCCAACTGGGGCAATGGCTATATTTTCCATTGACAACATAACACCTGAGCATGAAGTTTACATCTGCTGCACTCATATCCAGATGCCCCCCACTCAGCGGTCAGAGCCCAGCAACTGCCGGAAGTCGATTGCAGCAGGTGGGTCTGGCTAGGGTTGCTGGGGTCTGACAATCATTGTCCCAGGCATCGTGGCTAGGTGAGCCAGTAATTCCGTCTTTTCTTTCCTCAGTCAGTTTGTGGGTCCTGCAAGGCACGTGGGCCACATTTTACTGGATGCAAACTAAAAACACATGGGTTGCAAGGCAGGTGTGTGGGAGCCAGTCTCTCTGCTAGTGAGTGAGCCCCAACAACTGTCCAGCAGCTCCAGCTCATCACAGCTTTATTGTTGAGTACCATTCATTCATTCGACCAATATTTATGGAGCACCTACTATGTGCCAGGCAGTGCCATTTCAGTCTAACAAACTTATTTAACAATTTTTAAGTATTGTCATTTTATTTATGGTTATCATTTTTAAGTGTGGAAAATGGAACCAATTACCCATGCTGGCAATAAAAATGAAAAAAGTGACAAAAAAGTGATACTTCATGCTTTAAAACTGGCTTATAAATTACTTTGGTCTTGTATCTATAAATTCTTCAAGGTAGTACTAAGCTTAAGCACATCAGAAAGCCTCCCAAAATGTCCAAGCGCCAGACACATACCCCATCCCCGACTCCCTCATCCTATGGCCTGATAACTTCTATATGGAGTTGGCCATGGTTGCTTTATTCCTTCTGCCAAGCTAAATAAGATTGAGGAAGTTGTAGTCCTACAGAAATTACCCTGGACTTAGAAGCTGTAATCCTGGTTTCTAGTTCCACCTCTGACGCTGCTTCCTTTTGTGATATTGAACAAGTCACTTCACTTCTCTGTGCTTCGGTTTCTTCCACCCCAAAACGGAATGATAACAGTACCTATCCAACCTACTGTATAATGTCTCTCTGTGCCTCATCTTCCTCATCTGCAAAATGGGTATAATAATAATAATGCCTACCTCACAGGGTTATTGTGAGGATTTGCTTAAATGTAATATATATACAGGGCCTGGCATGTACGTTCTCAACAAATGATATATATTAATTACTATAGCCTTTTATTGAAGATCTAAGAACAAAGGACTATCTGTTTAATCTGTGTAATCTATGTATGTGTATGTCTGTTGTGCCTGTGTCCTTCTAGCATAGATTCCACAAACATATGCTTCTGTAGTTACCTGTTCATTGGTATTCCCCACTAGGACATGAACTTTCGGTTGACAGGGATTATTTCTTCTTTACCTGCTTTCCCCTACATATACATGATATCAGATACATCCTAAATGCTCTATGGGCATATGACAGAGCTGATTCTTCTGTAATGGGTGCATGGGTCTACGTGGGATTGTGTGAGAGCAAAAAGGGATGGTATTGGGTGAGATTTGCCCTTTGTTTTGTGTTAAAGTTTCCTGGCCTCATTAACAGATTTCTTTGGTTTGCAGACATGCTGGTCAAACCCTCCTTATTAGCTTCCTCCAGTCCCATGTTAAAAGCAAGATCTTATATGACCTTAGGGGCACAAAATTCCTGTTTTAGGTTTGGCTTCTTAGGTGGTTCAAAGGACAACATTTGGCAAGATGCAAGGGATTATGGCTATAGAAATTCCACTGAGACACACCCCTACTCATGGTTACAGCTCAGAGATGCTGTTAGAATCTGAGTGAGAGGGCAATAGCATAAATGAATCAACTGATGATTAGTTCCTAGGAGAAGGCAAGAATCCAAGGATGGGAGAAGAGGGAGAAGTTAAAACTTCAGCTACTGCTTTCGTCATCCAAGAAGATTAGAAAAATAAAAACAGAAGATGACAGGATGAATCATCCCACCTCTAATTTCAGAGTCTCTTCCATTTCTCGGACTCTATCTCAAACCAACTCTGACAGCCTATCCTGGGCCCATTGTGGCACCTGGAGAAAACCTGAATCTCAGGTGCCAAGGGCCAATCTATGAAATTACCTTCGCTTTAATGACGATTGAAGATCTGGAGAAGTCCTTTTACCACAAGAGGCTCATAAAGAATGAGGCATGTTTCTTCTTCTGGGCTTTGAAACTTCATGATGCTGGACATTATCTGTGCTTTTACTATGATGGCTTATATAGTGGTTCACTCCATAGGGATGTGCTAAAAATCTGGGTAACTGGTAAAAGAGAAGAATTTGGGAGCTAAGAATATAATACTTCCTCTGGGCTCTCTGGAGAACCTAATCATGCACCCAGGACTAACAGTGGGGAGGGAAAGAGAATTGTACAACTGGGCTTAAGCAGAGATTTGTCAAGGGTGGACTGGAGAAAGGCATTCATGAGAGGAGGAAAAGAACCCAAAGTAGCGGGAGGGGGAAGTCACACTATTAGCCATTTATATTTTCGGTTTTATCCTAGACTCTTTTCACAAGACCTGGCTACTTGCTCATCCCGGTCCTTTGGTTCATATGGGTCAGAATGTGAACCTGTGGTATCAAGGGCTAATGGATGGAGTGGGACTCGAACTCTACAAGAAAGGAGAAGACAAACCATATCAGCTCTTGGATGTCACCAGCATCAATGATGATGATTTTCTTCCTTATCAATGTAACCTATAGCTGCAATTATCTCCTCACCCAGAAGAGCTCCATTAGGGTGACATCATACAACCCTATGGAACTTGTGGTTGTATGCAAGTGCTAACAACGATTAGTGTTTGTTTTATCATCCTTACAGTATTCTAAGAAGGAGCTAGTGGCCCTTGTCCTCTCAGAGCTTTGATCCCAGGAAAAAACAAGCTAGGAAGATGGTGAAGGACTTTCTCCAAAACTTTAGGGATTTTCTTTCCTATAATTATTCTTCAAACCCTACCTTTCAAGGTAGCCTAGCACCACTGTAACCTTTTCAGGGTCAGAGGAAGTTTACAGTTGTGAAGCCTTCCTAATTGAAGGTGGGGACACAGGAGCACTTAAATCACCAAGGAGTAAGCAAAGATTCTGATGAACAGTCAAATTTGGAAGACTTTGCTTTAGTGGAAATGGCAAGGAATTGAAGACCAAATACGGAGCTCAGAAAACTTGGTACAGGGAGCAGTATGGGGTTCAAATTCACTTCTAACTCTGATCTCTGTATTGTTTACAGAGAAGCCTCCCAAACCTTCCCTGTCAGCTTGGGCCAGCTCATTGTTCAGGCTAGGAAAGACCATCACTCTTCAGTACCGAGTACTTCACCCTGTTCCTGAATTTTCTGCACAATGGGAAGAAAAAGCAACATTACAAAAATTCTCAGTAGATGGAGATTTCATCATCAGCAATGTCAAAGGAAAAGGCACAGGGACCTACAGTTGCAGCTATTGTATAGAGGCACACCTTAGCACCTTCTCACATCGCAGTGAGCCTCCGAAGTTGATGAGGCCAATAGGTGAGTGGTTCATTCTTCATAAGGATACCCCTCAATGGCTTTGGCAATGCTATCCTTGGGATCCTTGAGATGTGTCCAGGGAGATATAGAAAGGGCAGTCAAGGGCTTGGATTTCAGAGCCCTTGGGTTTGAGCACCTCTTCCTGGGGGTGATGAAATGGGGTCTCACAAACACTCAAAGGCAATCAGTATGATGCTGTCAAAGCTCTCACCTCCTAAGATAATAATGGCAACTTCTGCCTCAGCTTCCCAATATAGGTATTTTCTGAAATCAGCTCTCCCCTACCCCCACCATGGGCAAATATACTCACCTGTCCCTGTCCCCATCAAGGACCTTGCTTCTGGTATTCTCTGGCCACAGGCTACCTCACCTGGAATTGCGTTCTGAATGAAGATATCAGATTGTCACTGATCATGCAGCTTGTTGCCTTGCTGTTGGTAGTGCTGTGGATAAGGTGGAAGTGTTGGACACTCAGAATCAGGTAAATATCTTGTCCCAGCCCCTGTTCCTCAATGTAGCTGAGTCTAGACTCCCAGAGTCTCGGGGGTGCACCGTGTCTCATTTAAGACGAGTCACAAGATCACACTTTTTTTTATATCCCCCACCTTCTGAGCTTAGGGGACAAAACTTTCTCAACCCAGCCTTTTCTCTTTTACTTCACAGAGGGGTCAGCACCCAAGTCGGAGGGTAGAGAACTAAGTAATTCTCAGAGGCTGAAGAAGTAATGAGAACTCACTCACTGACACTCCGCACCCCAGGAGAGTGCCCAAATCTTCCCCCAAACTATTCTGCCCCCCAGAAAGTGATGTCTTTTATTGCCTTGGTCTAAACTTTTTCTCTTTAAAAACCTGCATTATTCTGTCACCCTGGTTGTTATCCAACCCCCATTCCAACTTTTCACTCTTATCTTTAGCTCACAAGTTCTAGAGAACTTTGTGGTCCATCTTAATTTGCCATGGAAATCAGACTTTCTGCCACCCTTTCAGAACATTCTGGGAATATGATCTGAACCTGGATGGGCATTTGATCAGCAATGGATGGGGCCAGGGAATCAGATGGTTTCCTCTGACCAACAAAATTGCAAACCAGGCAGATTCTCCTGACATTTCCTTTAATCCTTCGGTGTCCTCTTAGCCATGCCCCCCTCTCCCTGATTATCATGGCCTCTACTAAGGCTACTGCCCTTGGTACTGAGAAGAGAAATGACAGCTTCTGGCCCAGCCAGGGCCTCAGCTCCTGAATGCCTTGCCCATTTCCACTCCTGGTTGTAACCCCTGCTTTGTGATCATAGGCCTATGTGTTTCTTAGAGTATTCAACACATAGAGGATGTTGACCATGACTATGTGTGTCTGGTTTCCATTGGGATCTAAGGGACAGAGTACTTGGATGATGGGAAGGAAACCCCTAAATCTTCTTCAAAGACCCCACTCCTTCAGTTTCCATAACGTTTCGGTTACACTCCACCCCGAATCCCACCACAGATTGGGGCAACCTCCAATTGGGGGTTAGAAAAAAAGCTTAGCTTCATGTGACTTGGGGTTCTAATTGGGGTTAGAAAAAACGTGTAGCTTCATGTGACTTCATGTGACTCACCTGAGCTCAGGAAGACACCGTCAAAGAATAAGATCAGAAGCCAGATTTCAGAGAAAGCAACTTGAAAACCATGTTTTGCCTGGCCAGGAAGGAGGGTCTGGATTTTCTAAGTAAAAATTGTCAAATGGATTTGAACTGAATTTCATATAATACTACAGGACCCCAAATCCAAAGCCACTACTTATTTGTAGTCATAATCTGGGTGAAGGGAGTGGGATCCCACCCTCTGGCAAGTTTAGTTTAGCATGAGAACCCTCTGTTAATTCATTGCAGCTGCCTAGGCAACCCTTCCGTAACAAAGGCAGGTGAGGCAGGTCAGTTTGAGGACCAGTACTGCCACAAGAACAGTTGCTTCCAAACTTAAACTTCATGACACAGAAATATCCAAGGTTTTTTCTTCCACCTCCATACCTATCATCCAGAGCTGCCTAACACACTGAGCGCCAGAGTTCCTGAGGACTAGAGATACAAAAGCATTTTCACATCTGACATTTCAGTTCCAGAAACTACCTAATCAGGGGCCATGGAGAGCTGACATATGATATTGGCTGGGGAAGGGGGGAGGGATAGGGGGCCACATGGGTCATGAAAGAGCAAGAGGATGGTCGAAGGCGAGGGCCTCAAAAAGAAAGATTATATCCCATTATCCTGGCCATATCCAATCCCTATTGGGTGGAGAGAAAGCCAATGACATAAATTGCCGCCCCCTTCTCTCCGCCCTCCCCCTAATCCCAGCAACTCCTCTCATCTCTTTTCTGGTCTCGCTAGAGAAGCCTGGTTGCTGGAAACAGCTCAAGGGGTCACCATGCTCTTCATAATCGCGGCCCTTCTCTGCTGTGGTGAGTACAAGGAGGTGGGGAAAGGGGCCCGGACAGAAGGCCGGGGTGAAGTCCCATGGGGGAGGGGGCAGAGTCTTGGCAGCAGTATCTCTTGCAGGACTGTGCAATGGGGTATTGACAGAAGAGACTGGTGAGTTTTTCCTGCTCCAGACTGGGACATTCCTCCCTGAAGATCTGAAATAACTACAGAGTGTCAGTGTCAGTAGCCAGGGAGTGACTGGTTGGGAGGGAAGAACAGCCAGAAAGGGGCACTTGCTAAAAGCTGCTGGCACATTTCAGCTTCCAACTCTGCCTTTCTGCCTGCAAAATTTCCCTCCAGCTTCTGCACTTTTCTGGGGCTCAGTTGAGACATCAGCTTCCTCCTTCCCAAGCACCTGCGCAGAGAAGGAAGGGGTTTGGATTGGGGTTGAAAGGAGAGGAGGTGAACAATGTGATCTGGGTAGGAAGTTCAAGGGCAAGAAAGACAGCTTCGTGGACAGGGGAAAGGGAGGGAGGAGGAAGGATGGCTTCATTAACTCTGCTGTTTCTAGAAATAATCATGCCAACCCCTAAGCCTGAATTGTGGGCAGAGACCAACTTCCCTCTGGCCCCGTGGAAGAACTTAACCCTCTGGTGCAGAAGCCCTTCTGGCTCAACTAAAGAGTTTGTGTTGCTGAAGGACGGGACTGGGTGGATCGCAACTCGCCCAGCCTCAGAGCTGGTCCGGGCTGCCTTCCCCCTTGGCGCCCTGACCCAGAACCATGCCGGGAGTTATCACTGCCATTCATGGGAGGAGATGGCTGTGTCGGAGCCCAGCGAGGCCCTTGAGCTGGTGGGGACAGGTAAGAAAACTCATAGGATCCTCCCATAGCTATCCCCGGTGTCCCTGAGGCTCCAAAACTGTTCCCAGGGGTGGGGCAATGCACAGAGAGCACCAGGGGGCTTCTGCTGCTTGTAGGAGAGATGGGTGAGAAGGGAGGGGTGGTAGGGAAGAAAGCAAGGAGGAGACTCTCTGTCAGGAAAAGCCAAGATCCCGCCCAGTATGGGTTTCTTTCTTTGTTGACAAAGTGACTCCGAGTGCTCCATCTGGGTGTCTCCAAACCTGACTTCTCTTTTACCTCATTTCTTTCCAGACATCCTCCCCAAACCTGTCATTTCTGCTTCTCCCCCAATCCGGGGCCGAGAACTACAAATCCAGTGCAAAGGATGGCTGGCAGGCATGGGGTTTGCTCTGTATAAGGAGGGAAAGCAGGAACCTGTCCAGCAACTTGGTGCCTTTGGGAGGGAAGCCTTCTTTACAATCCAAAGAATGGAGGATAAAGATGAAGGCAACTATAGCTGCCGCACTCACACTGAAAAGCGCCCCTTTAAGTGGTCTGAGCCCAGTGAGCCCCTGGAACTTGTCATAAAAGGTAGAGCTATGAGGGAGGAGGGAGGCAGAGCTCTGGGGCAGACACTTCTCTCCCCACAGCAAACTTTGCTGCTGGTCCTAGAAGCCTGTGTCCAATCTTAGAGCCAGGCAGGCGTGGTGCTGGGAGTGCCAGAGTCTCTAGCTGCATGATATTAATAGCCATAATTGTTATTAATAGCTTGGGTTTGTGGAGGGTGATTTAATTTTTCAAATTATTTCCACATCAATTATCTCATTTAGCTATTGAGCAGAACTTCAAAGGAGGTTGGATAGGTACCATTTTACCCTCTTGTACAAATGGGTAAACTGAGGCTCAGAGAAAACAGCAAAGCCCCAAAGACAAGTCAGTCTTTTAGCTTGCTTCCACTGGCTACCCTGATGGCAGTGAGCAACTATCTGGAGGAGGTGAGGAATCCCTGTGTGAGATGTCCATCTGCAAACAGGATTTGCTTTGATCTTTAATAAATGTACCTACTTCTGAATACGATGCTAGAGAAAGCAGAGGAACTTCCTAGAACTAATATTTGCCGTGTTTCCGTGTTTGCCTTCTTTCTTTTTTTAATTTTTTCCCCTAATTTGGTTTTGTGTTGTGTTTTGTTTTTTGCCTTGTAGAAATGTACCCCAAACCCTTCTTCAAGACATGGGCCAGCCCTGTTGTCACCCCTGGTGCCCGAGTGACTTTCAATTGCTCGACCCCCTACCAGCACATGAATTTTATTCTTTATAAAGATGGAAGTGAAATAGCATCCAGTGACAGGTCTTGGGCAGCTGCGGGGTCCAGTACAGCTCACTTTCTGATTATTTCAGTGGGCCTTGGTGATGGAGGGAATTACAGCTGCCGCTATTATGACTTTGCTCTCTGGTCTGAGCCCAGTGACCCTGTGGAGCTCGTGGTGACAGGTCAGGAGGGGAGAAAATCCATGTAGAAGTGGGGCTGACCCTGGAACAGTGGGTGGAAAAGCTGCCAGTGGGAAAGGGAAAAGGGCTCCTTTTAAAGTGAGAAGACTCCAGGGAAGTGCTTAGGATGGTGTTTGGCATGTAGGAAGCAGTCCACCCAAGGCAGCTGCTTGTATTATTACAGGAAGAAGAGACAAAGGAGAGTGAGGAAGGCAAATCATTTACTTCTGTTGAAAGAAGAGAGGCAGATCGGGGGTGCCCAATCCCAAGGGCCAAGCTCTAGTTGCCCTGTTTCTAAAATCTTTTGTGGCTTGGCCTTCAGCTTTAAGCTCAGTGTCCACTTTTTTTTCAACTGGGCTGTCAGAGATTGGTGGGCTAGATGGCCCTCAGATAAAGAAAGGCCTTGAAATGACAGCTGCATATTATGCAGCCATTTTCAAAGGCTGTTTAACGTCATAGGAAAATGTTCATAATATAAATTTAAGTGAAAAAAATAAGACCACGTCTGTGCATATAACGGGATCCCAATTATATAAATCATTATAGCACCATCGACATGGGCATGTATAGAAAAAAATGGAAAAGAAATACATTACAAATATGTAAAGAATGATTATCTTTAAGAAATAGAACTGTATTTTCTTCTTTAGCTTTTTTGTATTTTCTAATATTCTATAATAGACATATTGCTTTGATAATAACACTTAAAGAGCTATTTACAGAGTGTGGGGGGTGGGGAGGGTTTATCTAATGTTGCAATCTCTTTAATTTCAGAATTCTACCCCAAACCCACTCTCTTGGCAAAGCCAGGTCCTGTGGTGCTTCCTGGGAAGAATGTGACCTTGCACTGCCAAGGAGCCTTCCAGGGCATGAGGTTTGCCCTCCTGCATGAGGGAACCCAAGACCCCTTACTGTTTCACAGTAGCTCAGGGAACTCAGCTGACTTCCTCCTCCACACTGTGGGAACAGAGGACTCTGGGAACTACAGCTGTGTCTACTATGAGACGACCATGTCAAACAGGGGATCACATGTCAGCATGCCCATTATGATCTGGGTGACTGGTAAGAACAGACAAGGCCTGGGACTAAGACAGAGACAATTGGAGTAGGGGGTAGACGGGGTGGTCCATCCTGAAAGTGAGGGGAACTTCTGTATGCAGGAGGAGAAAGACAAAAAAGTGTTAATTCTGGGAATGATAAATTCCCATACTCATTTTACATCTTTGGTCTCTTCCTAGACACATTCCCCAAGCCCTGGTTATTTGCTGAACCCAGTTCTGTGGTTCCCGTGGGCCAGAATGTTACTCTCTGGTGCCAAGGGCCAGTCCTTGGAGTACAATACATTCTGCACAAAGAAGTAGAAGCCACTTCAATGAAGCTCTGGGGATCCACCAGTGATGATGGGGCATTCCCCATCGCCAACATATCTGGTGCTAGCATAGGGCGTTACAGCTGCTGCTACCACCCTGACTGGGCCAGTCCTATCAAGCTACAGCCTAGCAATACCCTGGAACTCATAGTCACTGGTAAGAGGCAGATGTTCTGGAGTGGGCATGGGAGTGTGGAAAGGAGAGAACAGCCTGGTTCATGGGAGATGGTTTTCAAAGAGCTTGAGGAGGACAAAACAATAGTCTTTCCTTTTTATGAATAGATGCTCCAGTGTGATTCAGTAGAAAGGGGTCTCCTATCTCTGACCAAGAATTAATTTATTTTACAGGCTTACTCCCCAAACCCAGCCTATTAGCCCAGCCTGGTCCCATGGTGGCTCCTGGAGAAAACATGACTTTTGAATGCCAAGGGGAGCTGCCAGACTCAACATTTTTCTTGTTGAAGGAGGGGACTCAAGTGCCTTTACATCAACAGAGGCCAAGCGGGTACAGAGCTGACTTCTGGATGCAAGCAGTGAGAGGTGAAGATTCTGGGATCTATAGCTGTGTTTATTATTTGGATTCTGCTCCCTTTGCAGCTTCTAATTACAGTGACCCTTTGGAGATCTGGGTGACTGGTAAGGTCCTGGGGACTTCCGTAAGAGTCTCCATTTCATAGTTTTTAGTAGTTAGCCCTTAAGCGGATAAAGGGCTGGGTTCAGTCACTTCTTCCAACTCTGTGTCCTGGTTGGTTGCAGATAAACCCCCTAAACCCTCTCTGTCAGCCTGGCCCAGCACCGTGTTCAAGCTGGGGAAGGACATCACCCTTCAGTGCCGAGGACCCCTTCCAGGTGTTGAATTTGTCATAGAACATGATGGAGAAGATGCACCCCAGCAATTCTCAGAAGATGGAGATTTTGTTATCAATAATATAGAAGGGAAAGGCATAGGAAACTACAGCTGCAGCTACCGCCTTCAGGCCTATCCTGATATCTGGTCAGAGCCTAGTGATACTCTGGAGCTGGTGGGAGCAGCAGGTAAGAGGACAATCCTTCTATGGCCCTGGCATGACACCCCTGGGATTTCAGAGATGACTCCCAAGGAAACATCTCTAATATGGACCTTGGATTCAGAGCTCTGAAGTTTGGACATCTTCCCTGGAGAAGTGAGGAGGAGGTGGGATCTCACATTCACTCAAAGATAGTGAGCAGGATGCTTTCAAGGGCCCTTCCTGCCAAGAGGAGGAAGGCTGCCTGTACCTCAGCAGAAGAAAAGGGGAACAAGTTTGTACTAATCTCCACAACCTTTGTTTCTGTTCTTTTATCATCACAGGGCCTGCTGCTCAAGAGTGTACCGTGGGTAACATTGTCCGTAGTAGCCTGATTGTGGTGGTTGTTGTAGCTTTAGGGGTGGTATTAGCCATAGAATGGAAGAAATGGCCCCGGCTCCGAACCAGGTAAATTCCTCTTCTCATCCTCTTGTAAGTCTACTAGAAAAACAAACAATGGGCTGTATGCTCCCTTAGTGTATGAGTCACAAAACGCAACCTGTTTTCAAGTTGATGGTTCTGGATCCTCCCTTAGTCATGTCTTTTTCTCCATTTAGGGACTCAGACACAGATGGAAGAGACCAGACCATAGCCCTTGAAGAGTGTAACCAAGAAGGAGAACTAGGCACCACCACCAACTCTCCCTCATCAATCTCTCAGGGAACCTCAGTGGAACTGCCAGTCCCAATTTAATTATCTCCTCATTTATAAGAACTTTCCTTTCCTCTCTTTTTTTACCTTCAGAGACCTGCAAGTCCAACTGATTACCTTAGGAGCCAGCCTTATCTACTGCTCCTTGACCTCTGAACACCTGATCTGGGTCAAGAGGATTCTGGGAGTTGAGGGCTCTACCAGGGTGAGATGTGTCCTGAAGAAAGGTTCCCTGCCCTTATAACCCCTCACTGTATTGATTTACTGGTGCATGAAATTCTATTAAAAATGTATTCTTCTGAATAAAGAAAGTATTCACTATTTAACTGAAAAAACTTCGTCAGGGGTCTTCCATTGGTCCGTTGTTCATTTATAGCTTAGCAGGGATGTAGTGTTAGAGCTTACCTCCATGGCAGAATAAGAGAGTGAGGGGCTACTAATTCCAAAGAAATGGCTCAAGGATGGGGGTGGAGGGAGGAAGAGGAGGCAGGGCTCCAAAACTGCTATTTCCCAATTTGGTTTGAAATATGGTTGCTGAACAGTGTCTTATTCTACATCTGTCCCATTATTGAATAAATGAATTAATGGATGGATAGATGAGTGAGTGGCAGTAGTCTCTCTAGGTTGAGCCTGAAGTGGACAAATGCCAAAGTTCTATCCTTTCCCCCATGTTACTTCTAGGTCCATAGTACACCAGGTTTCAAACATCTGGATTAGGCCTCTGCAGAACTTTGAAGCTTACAAAGTAGTGTTTTTTGGCCCTTACCAAGCAATCACAGGTTGTAAATTAATTCATACTTAAGTGTGAATGACTGATAAAGTGGAATGCTTCCACTCTCCATAAAGGAAGACCTGTTTTCTCAAAACAATGGTTTGCTAGTGGTGGGATCTCAGGGAGTGTGCAAGCAGGAGAGGTTAGTGGCTTGGAGCAGGGAACTCCCAGTGCCCCCCCACCCCCCCACCCCCCTAGTGTCTCAAGTCAAGGTTAGCTCTGATTCTCAGCCCCTTTCTTCCTGGATCAGCATGCCCCTTGCCCCATAGTAGGAATTCAGCACAGATTAGGTAGGTTGGATTGGGGAGGGAGGTTCACCTAGTTCCCTGAACCTGACTAACGTCTCAGAAGAACTGACCTACAGGTCTTAGAGGAAGTCATGATCCTGTCAAATTTGACCCTAATGTTTCTTGTCTTCAATATATTTAATTCTAAGCTGACAATGTTCAAAAGAGCAATATACAAGGCTGCCATACATAGTGAGTTTTATATATCCTGGGTTATAATAAAGTTTAGAGAGCAACTCCTATATTCTGGCATTCAGAAGCTTATTTACCCAGCAATTTAATGAAAATAATGCATCCTGCTTTCTTTAATTCTTATTGAATGAAGCACTCTGAATACCATAAACTAATTTGTATTTAGCTCTTAGGAATGTAGAAATAGAAAGTCCCACTTCAATTTCCATTTGCTGAGATTCTATCAGTCGCTTATACTAATTTCTTATAGTATCCAAAAATTACATTTCAAAAGTGCTTTTACATTTGAATTTAGCAAAACATAATTGTTGCTTTCTGATGAAAATCACTATTTGCCCACAAACTCTTTTATCCCTAGCCCTCAGTGTACATTTTGAACAGTGGAAGGAAGCCCATCCTTGGTTTTAGGATTAAAGTCCTTTGAGCAAGTCTGATTTTGTTTTTTAATCATTGGGTGTTCCAAGGTGTCTATTGTCAAGGCTAATGGTAGGTTTGTGCAATTTAGCAAGTGATTGCATTAGCTGTTCACCAAGGGAAAGAGAAATGGGAAGTAAAGAACAGAGGGCCAAGGACTGAAATTTAGAGAAGTCTCTGAATTAGAAAAGCAGGAAGAGGATGACAGAAACAAGACTCTTTCGAAATCCAGACATTGAACCTGGGGTCTCCTGTGTCAAAAGATTCCAAGAGACAATCCTGCAATCAGAGAAAATTCTGGTAAATCGTTTAGTAAGAAACAAATAGTGAGAAATATTATGACACTGACTGTTAGTTGGTTCTTCAAACACTTACATATACCATTCTTTCATTTAAGAAACCAAGTTCTACACATTTTAGGAGGGAAAATATAGTTATCCATTAACTACGAAATACTGAGACAAAGAGTGGCTTTGAGATTTAACTTTCCTACTTGCTGTCAGAGCTATCCCAGTGAATTAAATATCTATTTATAATGCACAAGTAGTCACAAACTATTTCAATGAATTAAGTATCTATTTATAATGCAAACGTAGCTTGTTGCTGGCAATGCTCTACATGGTAAGTTTTTTCAACCTGGTTGCCATGGGAATCAGTCCCTTTACCCCTGGCTGGCCTCTAATCATCAGCCCAGCATCAGGTAAATACTGGGAAATGGAATTTCAATTAGTGTGGAATGGATCTCTGAGAGGAGAATTTGTTTCTGGGACTCCAGGAAGAAAGTCCAAATATTCTGTCCCAATTCTAAAACGCAAATGCAAAATTCCTCTGATCCTTGGACTCACACAACTTTGGCTCCAGCATCTCAGAGCTACACAGGTTGTCAAAGCTATGTGGTCTAATCTCCCACACAGTACAGAATCTCCTTTATAGAGTTGCTCACAGGTAGACGTGCAGCCTCTTGCATAACTCCGTGGATGGGGACCTCACCACTTCATGAGACAACCTGGGAAGCTCAAATTGTTCTTTGAGCCCCTATCTGCCTGTATTTAATCCCTCCACATTCAGTGGCTCTAGTTCTGGCTCAAG
The DNA here is from genome assembly GCA_004026745.1 of Myrmecophaga tridactyla. Taxonomy (NCBI): domain Eukaryota; kingdom Metazoa; phylum Chordata; class Mammalia; order Pilosa; family Myrmecophagidae; genus Myrmecophaga; species Myrmecophaga tridactyla. The sequence continues at coordinate 70,222 of PVIY010003273.1, read as the reverse complement.
TTGCAGCCAATATGAAATCTCCTTCTTAAACATAATAGGTTACAGAGTTTGGAAGATGCGGAAGTCAAGTAGATCTCACTCAGTGGTGCTTCCAGGGTTTGGCTAGAATTCATTGGCAAACATATTTATGTAGTTAATTCTCAATTAATTAGTCTTCCAAGAGGGCAGAGTTCCTACCTACCCCACTCCTGCCATATTTGACCAAAGCAGCTCTTTTACATATTTTACATATACATTTACTCTACAATTATTGTTTGGCTGCCTACTGTATACTAAACACTGTTCTGGGCACTGGGCATATAGCACTGAATGAGAAAGATACAAATCCTTGACTTTCTAGTATGGGAAACAAACTATATATATATATAATTTTAGCTAGTAATAAATGAATCAGGAAAAGAGGTAGAGAGGAGGGTGCTTTTTTTTGGGGGGGGGGAAGATTACTGCAATTTAAAAAGATTTGAAGGAGAAGTGGGTTCTGGCAGAGAGAATAGTAAGTGCAAAAGCCCTAAGACAGGAAAGTGGCAGGCTTGTTTGGGGAATTGCAAGGAGAGTAGTGTGGCTGGAACAGAGTAAGGAAGGAAGAGAGGAGAAGGAGATGAGGTCAGAGAGGTAATTGGGGTCATGCCAAATAAGACCTTGTAGATTACCATAAAGACTTTGACTTGTACTCTGAATGACATAGGAAGCCATCAGAGTGAATGATTGGGTTTATATTTAAATGGGGACATTCAAGTTTCTGTGTGGAGAATAAACTGAGGAGACAAGGGTGAACAAAACAGATCTCCTAAGAGGATACGACAATAATCCAGGCACAAGAGGGTAAATTCGATCAGGATAGCAGCAAAGAAGGTGATGAAAAATGGTTGGATGACTGATATAATTTGAAGAAAGAGCCAACAAGATTTGCTGATAGATTGGATGCTGGGTGTGTTCTGTAAATATTTTCATTAGTAGAAAGAACTGTTTCCCTCCTTCGTTTATTTTAATCTCATCCTCAGGAAGGTGTTTGACCAGCCCTCCTAGCCCTGGTCACTGCCTCTGGATGATTTGTCAATGAGTTTGTCATTGTCCATTCAAAAAAATTTGTAAGTCTACAGTCCCATACGTCTACAGTGATCCAATCAGCACAGAGTGCAGTGAGGTGATTACTTTCTGGGGTCTCAACTCACTATTTCTACTAATGTCATCTAAAATTACATTATTCTTTGGTCAGCCAGATCACATAGTTGGCTCATAGGAAACTTGTTGTCAACTAAAACCCACAGCTCTTTTTCACACAAGCGCTTGCTGATTCAATCCTCGCTTTTCCTTTGCTTGCACAGGTGAGCTTTATTTTGCAATGAGTTTTTAACTCAAATGCATGACTTGACATTTTCCTCCTGGGTTTCATTTTACAAGTTCCAGTTTAGAAGCCATTACATTACCACTTATTGCGTCCCCTTCTAAATGTCACATATTCAGGCATTTATTCCTAGCAACAACCCTGGAGGCCCCATGCTCTTATTATCCCCATTTTATGCATGAGGAAGCAGAGGCTCAGAGAAGCTAGATAGCCTGCCCAAAGCCACCCAACTCACAGCCAAGGGCAGAGCCGAAACTATAATTCAATTGTACCTCATTGTAAACCCAGACTCTCCCGTATTAAACCTCAGATACACAGCACTTGGAATGTATAGGTGTACAATAAATATTTAGTGAATTAACCATCTTCCCAAACTTATTTTTGAAATTTATTTTCTTGAGCAATTTAAACAATTCCTCATATTCAGTATGTATGTGTCAGACTCTTGTTACATTGTTTTGAATTTATCATGTAACTTAATCCTTACAACAAATCTATGAGGTAAGTACTATTAATATTTACATTTCTTACAAAAGAGGAAGTGAATTTAAGCCACAGAGCCAGGTCACACATGGTACGTGAGGTTGCCAGTTTTTCCCAGGAAGTCTGGCTCCGGAGTTTGAGTTCCTAACACTTAAGCTATGCTACCTCAGACGACACTGAGATCCTGATCTTGCACTCTCAAGGGAAGGAGGGACATTGGCCTAATTCACTATTCACTATCCAGTATCAGATTTATAGCCCTCCTATTAAAATCCAATCCATTTCCTTTTATTCCAGTTTTCTTTCATCATCAATGGAAACCGGCCTCTAAGCTTAAGAAGGAAGATTTGTGCATGTTCTCAAACTTCGTCTCATTATCTCCCCTTCCTTCCCTGCCACTCTGCTCTGTTGCAGACCAAATTCTAGGGAGCCAATGTGAGATTGTTCCCATTCTGGGGACATCCCTGAAAAAGAAACCACATAACTGAAGACAGCTGGTCGTTAGAAGCTTGGGAAAGGAAGATGTTTCCTCAGCCCCCTCCCCATGCCCAACAGTTGATCATAGTCCAGAACCATGATCTCATACTGTAGAAAATTAATTCTACAAGATTCTGGCTAGAGTCATGTATTAAACTGAGTGGTAAGGGTGAGTGGAGAAAGCGCTGGATGAATTCAAGCCATTCACATGACTTATCAGCCTATTAAAGATGATTTTTGGTGGGGAAATCCTTATTATTTCAGAAGATCATCTTTGGCACTACATGCAAAAGTTCCAGGAATGATCTGCTCAGTGAAGGCACAAGCTAGAATACATATCAGGAGCTGGAATTAATTTTGAGCTTGGGACAAATTCCATAAAGGGGCGCATGTGGCAGGAAACCTGACAAAATTAACCAAAGGCCCTTTATTTTGCAGGATCATTACTCAAGACATTTCTCCATTAAAACATCCCCATTTTCTTCAAATGTAGCAAAATAAAATACCTTAGAGATGCTCTGACCAACATGGTGCACAAAGAAACTATCACCTCCAAAATGGTGGACACTATACTTCTCTTAATACACCCCTCCGATCTCAACAGCATATTTAGCTACAGAACCTTGTAGACTCTTATGAAATTTGGAGCTGCCTGAAATCCATGCCATTTACAGAAGTCCTGTGAAACCTTGTTTTGACTCTGTGTTTATGCTGTTAATTTTAGAGCTAACTTCATTTTTGCCACCACCATATTAGAATAAGGATTGTTTTCTAATGCTCAGCTTCACAGCCATTTGTCTCCTTGGCCAATTACTAAACCATTCAAACTCAGTTTTCATATCTATAAAACAGAGATGATCATTGTTCTATACTGCAGAGTTGTGCTGAGGATCAAATGAAACAATATATGTGAAAGTGCTTTGTAATTTGAAAAGCATCATACCAACATGAGGCCTGATGATGATGACGGGGAAGATCGTTGTTTTCTATTTTACAATATCCCTCTGAGCTTGTGGTCTCAAATTGGTCATCATCTCATCCTTATTTTTATTCAAATGTTTAAAAGCACACGTATCCTGGGTTAACAATAACTCATTAAGCTCACCAATTTTATATGTGTTCATTTAAAGAGTTAAACTTTCAACTATCCATACTATCAGCTAGAACCCATTTCTCTTATCTTGTTTGAAAGGGCATCACTGAAGTGTTTGTCTAGGTCCTCACTGAAATCCAGGTAAATGATTTTCACAACTTCCTCTTGTAAGCCCATCTGAAAGGAAATGAGCTTAGTCTGGCATGGATTGTTCTTAATGAACCCATGCTGATTCCAAGTGATTAGTAAATCCCTTTCTAACGGCTCAGAAATCATCCACTTAATAATCTATTCTAGAAGTTTGCTGGGGATCGAAGTCAAATTCACTAAGCTAAAATTTGTAGATTCTCCTTGTCTTGTGGAGAATAAAATCATCACATTATTTAGTCTTTTGGCACTTCTCTCCTTATCCGCAAGCCCTTGTATGCTACCAATAGAGTTTCCAGACTTATAAGAAAGAAACAATGTTAGATGTGAAGCTGTCTACTTTTCTTCACTTTTCTGAAGTGGGAGAATTCATCTTTGTTAGACTGATCTAGACATGACTTCCTACAACTGATGTCATAGTGTTTAAATGCCATAGTTTAGATAAGCCAGAATCCTAATGGCAGATTGGTGATTGGTTTCTTGACTATGCAGAAGTATTCTTTCCAAGTGTTGCTTTACAGGAGCAGAATTTCCTCTAGAGCAATGATTCTAAAATTTAATATGCCTACAGATCACTGAGGGATCTTGGTAAAATGCAGATTTTGATTCTTTAGGTCTGGAGCAGGGCATTTCTCACAAGCTCCCAGGTGATGGCCATATTGTTCATGCACAAACCACACTTTGTGTAGCAAAACTCTCGATCAATGGTTCTAGACCTTGGCCACACAACAGAATCACTTGAAGAGCTTTTAGAAATCCCCATGACCAGACTGCACTCCACATTAAATAATATCTGAGGGTGGGACCCAGGGATCAGCATTTCTAAAACCCCTCAGGTTATTCCGATAGGAAGCCAAGGTTGGGAACATTGTCATAAAGCTAGTTAGATTTCATCTTTCAGCTCGTTGCTAGCCCCCAAGAGGACTCAAATATAATCCACTGCCTCCTGCAACTGTGGAAGTAAAGTTTCCTACCTTCTTACAAGACTATGTACAATGGCCCCTCTTTTTTGGTATAATGGTGTTAACCATTATTGGAACATTATTGGAAATGTAAACCATAGGTGACTGTATTTCAGTGTTGGTGATGTTGGGATAACTTTTCCTCCCCCCCTGCTGTATATTACCATAACTGACGGTTCAGAAGGGCGGCATGCACTGGAGGAAGTTTAGGCTAGAAATAGTTTTATAGCAATAAAAACTCACTTTCTTTTCCCAGTGGGCCATTTTATATAACACTACCACTTGTACAACAATTTAGAAAATATTGTAGAAAATGGCTAGGTTTGGTTGGGCTCAGATCTCCATAAAGAAATCCGCTTAGAGTAACCATCCCTCTTTTGATCATAATGAATACAAATATCAATTAGGATATGCTCTATTGTTAAGCAAACCCTATCATTACTGATAGTGGGTCATTGAGAGCCGAGGTAGGCTAACCCAGGCAACTAAAAGAATTTGAGACCGAATATTAAGCCTAAGATTCAAAGACAAATCTTTGAAGAGTCCCCAATTTCAAGGTTAAGGATCAACACTATGAAGGAACAAAAATGTAACAGAGAGAAAGCATTGGGATTTTACAGAGCTATGAATTTCTTAGTTGACCAATCCTAATATAAATCCTCTCCCTGGCAGACAAGCAGAGGGAGAAACTGTATCAGTCTGCGGGTGGGCAATGGCCAAATGAATCCAGGCTCAAAGGGGAACAAAAGAGCAGACTGGATGGTAGTAGGTTCCAAAAAAGTTCTAGGCAGGGATCCTCCCCCAGCAGCAATTCCTGCTGGCACCAGACCTTTCGGACCTCATGAAAAAGTGCCACTTTGAGCCCTGCTAATAAAGTCACCATTATTACACTACTAACCATTTTACAACATTTGAGATTCAACTTTCTTGAAATTTCTTCTTTTTACATATTGGCCATACATTAGAGGGACTAAAAAGGGAACTCTGCTAGGGAGAATTTGTGGTTCCTTGAGTACTGTTCAACAGGGGCTCTGCAAGGAGATTCTCCAGTGGTTCACCCTTTGCTGGAGAACCTACTGAAAAAAAAGAAGAGACAGAGCTAAGACTTCGTTTATCTTTCCCTCCTTCAGAACTGGCCTTATCCCTACTCCCCACCCACTTCCAACCTCATATACTTCTTCCAACATTTTATTCTGGACCTTCTCTCAGCTTGGTCATCTCAGAGAGGAAAAAACTCCTTGCATCACATTTTAGTTCAACATGCCACTCAGAGGTTCAAAGTCACTCTTCTGAAGGAATCAACTCCAAAGCTGAGGGTTTTTTTTTTTTTTTAAATGAACTCCTGGGAATATTTATTAGTCTGCCAACAGCAGTGATATTTTTCTGGCCAAAAGCAAGCCATGAGCCCTTTTGAGACAGTTTGGTGCACAAACAGTTGGTAATAAGATACGATGGTTTAAAACATAAGAGTGAGTAAGCCCAGAGTTTGAAACCCCCTCTTTGCCACTTAAACTTGCATACTTTTAGGCAAATCACTAAAACTCTCTGAAGCTCAGTCTCTTCTTATGTAAAATAGAAGTGAATAATAGTACCCAATCCTGAGGGTTGTCATGAAGATATGATGAATGTAAAGTGTCTAGGATGCAACAGGTGATCAAGAAATGAAGGTTTTGATTTTTTTTCCTGCACACATTTTCTTGAAACTAATGAAGCTTAAGAGATAACAGTTGCAAACAAAAAGTGAAGACTAGAAAATCTCACCAATTTAAAATGAAAATACTAGAGAAAAATGATAAAAATCACAACCTGAGGTAATCATGGAAAAATGAATAGAAATAACCTTGAACTGTCTCTGCACCGGGTTTGTTCAACTCCGATTGTTCTCTTTAAATGAGATTCTAGAATAGAGACTGAAGTTCTCCCTGAGAAGCCAGACAAGCCTAGGATATATCCCAGTGCTGCCCCTTACCAGCTCTGTGACCTTGGACAAGTCAATTCCTCCAGGTCTCAACTCCCTCATCTGCACGAGGGAAATAAGAGCACAAAACTCATCTAAGTGTAGTGAGAATGCAACATGATTTCACAGTGTAAAGCTGAGTAGAAAGTTGTTCTCATTAACTCATACTCACCCCTTTTCAGAATTTTCAAATCTGGGATTAATAGATTTCATCCACGTCTTTGGAGTCCCTTTACCATCTCTTTACACCTAGCTTTTCTTTAGCTTTCTGGGAAAACAAAACAAAACAAACAAACAAACAAAAAACGAGCTAACTTATTTCAACCTACCAGTCTAACCTACCTATTTTGATCACTCCACTAAGGAGGAAGGGGCCAGAGGAAACCTACCCGAATCTGTAGAAAACCCTATGACACTTGTGAGGGGGCGAGTAAAGGGCTAGATAGGAGGCAGAGAGAAGAAACCCTTTCACTTCTGCTTTCTTGCCCCCTGCTCCATTTTCTCCACCTGCTAAAGCTAAGCAGAGCAGATCCTGAAAGGAGAGTAGCTAATGGTGTGTAAGCTCTGCTGCTCCCTCCAGTGACGGGGCCTGGAAAAGATGTGAAGTGGAGACAGTGAGGTCTCTAAGCCTGGGGGGCTCTCAGGAAAGAGCAAATGGCATAATAATAATGACAACAGGAACAATGATCTCATAGGAGGCTCATAGGGAAGAAGGAACAATCACAACAACCATAATAGTATTATTTGATGGGCTTATGGGAAAAGTGGGGGTAAGAATAACAACCACAATAAGAAGGGATGATGATAATTATAATCATAATGTGATGGTGATTATGAGTAGTGGGGCTCATGTGGAAGAATAATCATACTTATCAGAGCTAACACTTACTTGTTAAGTACTTTCTGCACATTCGGTACTGTGCTAAGTGGGTTTTTTATGTATTATTTCACACAACTCAGAGAAATTAAGTAACTTACCCAAGGTCATGGAGATAGTTTATTGCAAACCTGGTATGTTGCAAAACCCAGGTCTGTTTTACCCCATAACCTGTATACTTTTTCGTGTACAATGTGGTGGCAATGGAGGGAAATTAGTCGACTTTGATGGTTAGGACACTTGGATCTTCCAGCCCAATCAGCAACAAATGTCCACAGGGTTCTGGACACAACTGGCCAGTTACCAGGAAGCCACCCTCTCTCCTAGCCTCTTACCATCAGTCCTGTACAAGTGGACTTCTGGAAAATGTAATCCTCTCCACTTTTAGTAGAGTTGCGGGTTCCCCGCTGAGTAGAACAGTCTGGTACCTAGACAACCAGGTGTGCCATTTTCACATAAATGTGTGAATTGAGGGACATGAGGGAGAGAACTCCTCCCTAATTACTAGAGGCTGAAATTGGACGTTTGGAACATTCTGTCCTTTATTAAAATGCAAATACCTGTTTTGATTCATTTACACCACAGCGTGAATCTTTTAGTTCATCATTTCCAAGAAAACTAGTCTCTGAGACTTTAGTCTAATATAGTTAGCATAACAAGCAAAGTCTTTCATAATTTCTAGTCCCTGTTTCCATCTCCAATCTAGTCTCTGACTCCATCTCCAGCACCAACTGTTGCCACTCCTCATCCTACCACACCTCATCCAAGTAAATCACCCTTCAGCCCAAACCAATTGTATCAATATGCTATTGTTCACTCTATTTGGAAAAACCCTTACACTTCTCTTTTTCACCTAATTTTAGTCATCAATCAAGTCAATCAAAATTCATTTCAGATGCCACCTCCTTCCTGTAAGCCACCCCGACATTGCCTCCAAATTGATTCTATAGTACGGCTTAGGTGGCTGTCCCTTCTGTTATTGGAATAGCTTGTGTTTTCATATAGCTATCTATCTATATAATTATATATATATAATACTTATATATGTTATAATTATAGTTGACATGTATATGTTATAATTCACTTACTGGTAAATCATATTTCTTTAATTAATAGCAGTATAAATAAACACACATTGTTAAGAAATTCCAACAGTGAAGAAAATTATGAAGTAACAGGTAGAGAATCGCCATGTCACCCCACAGAAGTAATCTCTGATGACAGTTTCTTATGTAGTTTTACAGAAACGTTTAATGCACATAGGATGATATTTGTATATACTTTGTTTTCACAGTGATAGTTTCATACTCTTCTGTACCTTTCTTTCTTCACTCAATATATCTTTGACAACTTTCCATATCTATCTGTCATCTAGCTATCTCATTTCCTCTGATCTGCTACATAATATTCAAAGGGTTGATGTATCATGACTTATTGACTTATTGAGAAGACTTATTTTCCTGTTGTTGTTTTGCTTTGTTGTTGTTCTTGGTTTGGTTTAGTTTGCTATTAGAAGCAAAGCTGCAATGAATGTACTCTTACAAAGACACGTTTGTTTATGTACAAACTCTTAGAAATTCTTTGTTCTTAAATTCTTAGAAGTAGAATCACTGGATTAAAGGGTATGATCTTTTGAAATCTTGATAACCATGCCAAATTGCCCTCCAAAAACATAGCTCCAAATTACATTCCAACTGACTGCAAAAAATTTACTGTATCCCTACAACCTTGAAATTAGGTTTCATCAAACGTTATCATGTTTCAAGTCTAATAGGGGAAAATTTTATCTCATCGTCTTGATTTGCCTTTAGATAATTATTAGTAGGCTTGAGCAGAATTTTTACATTCTTTGGGCATTTATATTTCTTTTTCTTTTAAAATTCTAGGTCCATTTGTTCTATGGATATTTTTTCCTTCCTCAACTGTAAAAGCTTTTGGTATAAAAAAGAAAGTAGTACTTTGTCATACTGTCAACGTGTGTAATACACGTTTTTCCCGTAGTTTGGCATTTGCCCTTTGATCTTGCTTGTTTATTATTACCATACAGAAATGATAAGGTTTATGTAGTTAAATGTATCAATCTTTTCCTTTATAGTATCTGGTTTTTGTACCACGCTTAATCAGAAATCTCTTTCATTGCAAGATTATAAGAACAAACACCCATGTTTTCATCAGGTACATTATGGTTTTCACCTTTTTAATGTTTAAATTGTTGATCAATTGGAATTTATTTTGGTGTAAGTGGTCAGGTAGGGATCCTGATATTTTATTCAGGTAGCTAGCCAGTTGCCCAATCACTTGTATTTTTAATGCCTTCATGTCTCTCCCACTAGACCTTGAGCTCTTTCATGAAAAGAAATAATACCTTATTAACTGTTGTAATCCCAGCATCTAACACTGTGCCTGGCACATAATAGCACATAATAGTGTTAGCTGAATTTATGTTGAATGACTGCCAGATACTGTTTCAATTTCCTCTGTTGGTGAACAAAGCCTGTTTAAAGACAATTAGCAGCCTACATTTGCCACATTTTGCTAACTCTAATGCTAACCCAGTGGGAGCCTCTTCTCATCAGCTACTGCCTGGTACTATAACCTCTTATCCTAGCTAGATGATTAAAAAGGCCGGGTAGACGTGACCAGGGTCTAATTAAATATTGCAGGCGTATGATGAAAGGAAACATAATAAAGCTCCATCTGGCCAAGAAGCCCCCTACTCCATAATTACTATTGCCTGAAATTCTATCTTTAGGACTTTATGTCCTTTATTAAAATGCAAATATCTTGTTGAATTTTATTTTTATTCATTCACACCACAGTGTTAATTTCTGCTGCCTGATTCAATGCAAGAAAAGAAGTCTATAAAAACAAGTTTTGAGGGGAAGGCCAGAAAGAGATAAAGGCTGTATCAGTGGGCAGGAGAAAGATCACTGGGGAATCGGAGAGCAAGAGGATTACATGGAGGAGAGCATTTAAAACTCATGTTATAACAATGGGACTTTAATGTACCAAGCTACTTAATCACAAAATGCATCCCACTCACCTTTTCCTGAACCTCAGCAATCTAAACTCTCTAGACTCATTGGACATATTTGTAGGGGACTATTTATATTAGAGAAGATTACATCAGTCAGTTAAGAGCTAATTTATTTGGAGTGTTTCTGAGAATTTTAGTTTGGAAGAGCATTTGGATTTTATAATTTTCTTTAATAAAGTTGTTAATTTTTGTGCCCAGCATATCTTCTCAGTCTCTATTGACCACAAACTTCCACCTGACTAAAATTATTTCCAGGAAGGAAGTAGAAGGTAGAAAAGGGTCAAGATGTATCTCTGCTTTCTTCTGATTTGGAGTTTTAAAATGCATGTTCTCAAACTTCCTCTACCCCATTTTATGTGGCTGAAAAGAAATCCAAATTTTAAGGATCCTAAATTGGTGTGACAAGTGACCTTGCAAGACTTTTGAGTCTGACGTCAGTGAGCAATGGGGGTTAAGAAAATCATTTTCACAGTTTATTAGAATCTCTCACTTGGAGCCCAGGTCATTCCTCACATGCCCTGGTCATGTCAATCTAAGCTTCTTCCATCACAAGCTGTTTTCATTTCCTGGTTTGTATAAAAAATTAACGATAAAAGTTTGTACATGAGCCACTTTTTTTATTGCTAATCCATCCCTGGAGTTTGAAGGGAATGAAATAACGAATGGATTCTGAAATTAAGGCATGGCTCTTATTAAAAGAGTAAATTGAACTAAAGAGACAGCATTTGGATTCACACTCATCCATACCTTAGTGTAAATTATTACTGGAGTCTTCCCTTCCAAATTTCTAATTGAGGGCACAGTTTATGAAAGGAAAGGAATAGAAAGGGAAATCAGGTACTGGACTACTGGACCCTTAGAGTGGAAGTGCCACCATACCTAAAGAGGCCCTGAATTAAGAAGTAAGATAACACCAAAAAGAATCTTCAGTCCCCCTTCTGCACAAATTAATCTGAAATCTGTCTCTGATGATGAAGTGTTCTGGAACTTCCAAATAATGTATTAACCCCAGAGGATAATAATAATAATAATAAAGAGATACTGATAATATTAATGACAATTTATACTGAACACTTACTTTGTACCAGTCCTCTTATACATAGTCACTCATTTAAGCTTAACAACAACACTAAGGAAGACACTACTATCTACTCAATTTTACAAAGGGGGAAATTAAGACTCAGAGAGATTAGTAACATGCCTAAAATGATAGAATTAATAAGGAGAGTCCTCCTTCACCAACTTGAAAGTCAAGGACGAGTCAAGAGACTCTGTCTTCTGAAAAAATTGAGCTACGTAATAGCAGGTTTGTGTGGCTCTTGCATGTTATTTCCAGGTCCCAGATATCCCAATACTGGACATAATTCTGAATCAGAGTTAGCTTTACTATATATGGTTCTCCCTGTCTGCACCCCAAATCTCCAAATCCTTTGGGGAGTCACTTCTGCACCCCTCCTTGGTATATTCCTCCTAAATTGGCTGATACAAAATTAAATGAGAGAAGGTAAGGACGCACCTTTGGCATATCAGACACTTTCCTAGGTACACTCATCATCCCCATTCGACAGGCAAACTGTGTCTAAGACAGCTTAAGAACAAATCTAAGACACGTGACAATTTGGGTATGTGTTGGTCTGACTCCAGAATTTGGCAGGACTGGTGAGAAATGAATAATTTACCCATCTCGAGGGTATTTGCAGGCTAATAGGAGACTTCCATTTCCCCCAAAGGACTGAATGACTATTGTTGTAATCTCTGGTAAAAGGAATAGATAGGTGCCCGCCCATGCAAAAAACAAACAAACAAAAAAACAAGTAATAGATAGATGAGGCCTATTTAGGGGCAAAAAAGTTTTCTGTCCAGGGTCCTCTTCATATTAATCTAAGCAGCCACTTGCTCATTAGCACCCTCACATCCCAAAGATAATGCTGGTTAGTCTGGCCCTGCCTCTGTGCTGTTCTTCTGCCTTACTGGGATTATTCTTCCAAGCTTGATAGAAATACAAAGGTCAGCCTCCAGTTCAGTTATTTTTTCCTGCATAGAGACAGAGAGTTCCACCCACATTTGGGACAGAGAGATTGAGGCTATGTCGGGGTTTCTTTAGCCCCTCAAATTTGGGATAAAGATGTCTGGGAAGAATTGATGGTCCTAAAAATGTCTTGATGGTTCAAGCCCCATTCCAAACTCATACCACACTTTTCATATATCCATCCACTGGAACCACTGTAAAACAATATCCCCTCATCTCTTTTCCTAAAATGAATGACGGCAGACTGAACTAATAATTAGGTTATTCATTTCTAATTTAGACAAATTAGAATAAAGACTCAGGCCTTCTAATATAGAACAGAGAATTATATTTAGCCAGTCACATAATGAAAAAAAAATACATCTTAACATTTAACAGTACCTAAGCACTCGGAACACTATATATTGATTGTATTACCGTGTTTTGCCTTTAGAATACCAAGCACCTTCTCTCTGTATCATTTAATGAGAACCCATCAGGTGCTTATGTTAATTTTATGGTGATTTTGAAATTTTCAGCTTCCCAAATTACCTCTCTCTGGTTTTAATGAAGCCACTGACACTGCAAGATACTCTCATTCTCCCCATCTCCACCAAACTGTCGCACCAGCACCAATTCTAATTTGATGTGACCCCATTTAATGTTCTTTGCCTTAAGAAACTGCAATTTGTCTGATCTTGAAGATTTCAGATCCGTGAAAAGAGTTAAATTTTTAAGACATGTGTTTACAAATCTGAGTTTTAAACTACCCTTTTCTTTATACATTTATTTCAATAAGAAACTCCAGATAAAAGCCTCAAGTTAATGTTCCAAGTGGACAATCAGCCTACAAAATTGTCTAACAATCTGGTACATTTTGGACTGTACCTGGATTTGGTGATCAACATCAGCAAATTTTAAAAGTATTTGAATGATTTTTAGAAAACATAATTACATTATTTGCAGAGAAGGTTTAGGTTTAGAGAAAAATTGCCCAGAAAATGGATATTTCCCATATACTGCCCCCACATGCACGGTTTTCCCTAGTATTAACATCTTGCTTTTTTGTGGTACAGTTGTTACAATTGAACTAATATTGACACGTTTTTAGTAACTGAAGTACATAGTTTACATTAGGGTTCACTCTTTGTGTGTAGAGTTGTATGAGTTTTGACAAATGTATAATATCATGTGTCTGCCAACTCAGAAAAGATACACTGCCCTAAAAATGCCCTGTTTCTACCTAGTCATCCCTGTTCCCCGTGCCCTTGAACCCCTGCCAACCACTGATATATTATTTTTTCTATAATTTCGCCTTTTCCACAGTGTCATATCTTGGAATCATACTGTATGTAGTCTTTGGAGACCTAGCAATATGCACTTAATGATAGCTCATTTCTTTTTGTTGCTGAATAATATTCTCTTGTAGGGATGTGGCAGAATTTGTTTATCTACTCATCTATAGAAAGGCATCTTGGTTACTTTCAGTTTTTGGCAATTATGAACAAAGCTTCTATAAATATTCATGTGCAGGATTTTTGTGTGAACATAAGTTTTCAACTCCTTCAAGTAAATGCTGAGGCGCACAATTGCTGGTTCATATGCTAAGCCTACGTTTAGTTTGTAAGAAACATCCCAAACCTTTTTCTGAAGAGGTTTTATATTTTGTATTCCCATCTGCAATGAATGAGATTTCTGGTTGCCCCACATCCCCATCAGAGTTTTTTGATGTTGGCATTCTGCCTTTTAGACATTCTAATATATGTTTAGTGGTATCTCATTGTTTTAATTTGCATTTCTGTAATGATAAATGATGTCGAATATCTTCTCCTATGCTTATTTCCCATTTGTATATCTCCTTTGTTTATTTTTAAATTGGTTTATTTGTTGCCTTACTGAGTTTGAAGAGTTCTCTATATATTTTAGACACAAGTCTTTTGCATATATGTTTTTTAAAAATATTTTCTTTCAGTCTATAGCAGGTTTTTTGTGGTCTATTAGAATCACTCCCTTTTTGTCCCAGATATTCCTCATAAACCGTCATCTTAGGAATTGTTCACCTTTGCTCAGTTTCCCAGTTTGCATGAAGCACTTCCTAGAAAGTTGTTTCTGTCTTGGAGGTCATCTGAAGTCATACCTACCATACTAGTTAGAAGAGAGGAAAATACAGTTAAAAGAAAGGAATATACAGTTAGAAGAGAGGAAAATCTAGTTAGAAAAGAGGTAAATGTCTGTGCCTATAGCTGGACTATTTCTTGAAGAAAGTAACTAAAGGCAGAGCATTCATATGTCTGCTTTTCCCTCAAGCCCCAAACCCCACAAATGATATGAAAGATATATTTATATATTCATAAGAGAAATTGAAAATAAGAAGTATAATTTGACACTATAAATTTTGAGGACCCTCAAAGTCATAAGGTAGAGAGGTTAAGATTAATGGAGAAAAGCACAGCCTAAAAATATGCAGTCTAGGACAGCTAAGTACACTGAATATCATTCCAGGTATTCTCTCAGCCCAATGATGTAAGATGCAGGCAGAAGATGGAACACATAAGAAAATCATTATTTGTAGGGTACCCCATTATAAGCAACTGATGGTTTGATCCCTTAATTCTATTGGGTAGCAGAAGTGTTTGCCCCAGGCTACAGCAATTATTATGGATGCTTAGGCTGGAGAAGGAAGTCAGGAAACCAAGTATTTGGCCAAACATAAGAGAAACAGAAAACCTCCATGTTCAGGTGATGAGTTACTTACATGCTCAGTTCAGCAGTGTACACTCCATTCAGCAGCATACCCTGTTCCATCTAAAATCCTTACTAAGTATGTCGGCAATGAGAAAAAGAAATGTCATCTATAGGCAAACGGCAGTTCTCAAAAACACAAGTGCCAAACATTCGGAAGTCAGCACCACAAAATAGAGACACCAAACTCAAGAAACAGAACTAGTTCTCAAGGAAACAGAGTACTTAGAAGATAGAGACGAAAAAATAAAGAGAATTGGAGGGGAGAATTGATCTAGGAAACCATAACCAAAAAATTCTCAGAGTTGAGGAAAAACAAAAATCTCCAAAAAAAAGAGCATTTATCAATTGCTGGGGATGAGAGTTTTTAAGAAGATACTTATATCTGAAATACTTCTTGGTGAAATTTCAGAACTCCAAGGTTAAAGGGAAAAAAACTGAAAATTAACAAAGCAACAAAACAGGGTACCTACGCAGGAATGAAAATCAAGTTAGTAACAGATTGCTCATCAGCAACATTCAATGCCAGACAATGGAAATGGATTAGCTACAAATTTAAGAGAGAAAATAATTTTGAAGTAAAAATATTATACTCAGAAAAATTAACATTTAAGTTGGAGGGCACAGGCAGCTGCAAAATGAAGACAATTTTTCAGACATGCACATATTCATATTTCGCCATTGGTAATTTATCTCTGAATGAATTATTGAAGGATGTACCCTTAGCAAAATGAAAAAATGAATCTGAGGAGAAGATGTGGAATAAAAGAAACAATGGTGAACAAGGAAACCAGTACAATTTATAATTAATTCTAAATAACTATTGATTGTAAAAATTAACAGCAATAAGGAGCTAGATTCCAAATGATCAAAATGGAAAATTATGGGGTTTATGAGAAAATAGAAAAGGAAAGTGAAAACTGCTATAGTTGTTGTCTTTTTCAGGATGAGATTATAAATAAATATGAATTCTAGAAATGTATGGAAAATAAGTGTTTAAGTAAATTTCTTAGGAAATAAAAGGTAACCAGTAGAATATGATACAACGTAAAGCATCCAAAAAGCTACTCTAAAACATCGAAAAACTACTAGAGAACAAAAATGAAACACAAAGAATACAATCAATTCAATAAATTACTCAAAAGAAGATAAAAGCAAGAAACATGGTAATTATAAGGGATAAAGCAAGATGGTAGGAATAATCACACCTATTGATGACCATATTAAATCCAAATGGCTTAAATTTCCTTAATTAAAACACAGATACATCCAATTGGACAAATAAACAAGATCTAGCTGTTCTGTTTAAAATAGACACATTTAAAACTTATGAAGTCTAAAAATAAATAAACTGAGAAAGATGCACAAAGAAAGTGCTAACAAAAATCAAGTAGATATAATAATAATATAAGGCAATATAAAATTAATATAAAACTATTAAAGGGACAAGAGAGATATTTCATATTGGTATAATCCAGTAGGAGGTTATGTCAATCATTAGACTATTCATAGAAGCATAACTTTGAAATAAATGAAAGAAATATGGATAGCAAAAAAAGAAGAAATTGGCCACCTATAATATTAATGGGAAACTTTTACATATCCCTCTCAGATTACGTAGAAATTCAAATAAAGACGAAAAGAATTTGGATAACACAGTTAGTTAGTTTGTTTGTTTTTAAATATTTTTTTTTACTGAGATATCACCATGAACCATACAGCACATGCAAAGTATGCAATAAATAAATGTCTTACAATATCATCACGTAGTTGTGTATTCATCACTATGATCATTTTTAGAACATATGCATCACTACAGAAAAAAGAATAAAAAGAGGCCAGGTCACGATGGCTCAAGAGGCAGAGTTCTCTCACCTGCTATGCTGGAGACCCGAGTTCAATTCCTGGTGCTTGCCCATGCAAAAAAAGAATAATAATAATAAAAAGAAAAAAATCCATGCATCTCATACCCCTCACCCTTGTCTCTCATCAACCACTAGTATTACAATCTACCCATGTTTTTTACCCTTTATCCCCCTTATTATTAATTTACTTCTTGTCTTTATTTTTTTTACTCACCTGTCCATTCCCTGGATAAAGGGTGCATCAGCCACAAACTTTTCACAGTCATAATGTCATATTATAAACTCTATATAGTTGTACAATTGTCTACAAGAATCAAGGCTACTGGAGTATGGTTCAACAGTTTGAGGTACTTCCATCTAGCCACTCCAATACACCATCAACTCAAAAAGGATATCTATATAATGCATAAGAGTAAGCTCCAGGATAACCTCTTGACTCTGTTTGAAATCTCTCAGCCACTGAAAATTTATTTTGTCTCATTTCTCTCTTCCCATTTTTGATCAGGAAGGCTTTCTCAATCCCATGATGCTGCATCTTACTTCATTCCCAAGAGTTATATCCTAGGTTGCCAGGTCAGATTTATATCCCTGGCAGTCATAGCCCACGTAGGAGGAAGGGCAGTGAGTTCACCTGCTGAGTTGGCTTAGAGAGAGAGGCCACATCTGAGCAACAAAAGAAGTTCTCTGGGGATGACTCTTAGGCATAATTGCAAGTAAGCTTAGCTTCTCCCTTTGCAGGAATAAGTTTCATAGGGGCAAACCCCAAGATCAAGTGCTCAGCCTATTGAATTGGCTGTCCACAATGCTTGTGAGAATATCAGGGATTCCCCAGATAGGGAAGTTTAAAATTAGCTCCTTTCTCCCTGGTCCTCCAAAGGAAATTTTCAAATACTTTTTTATTCTCTGCCCAAATTACTCTGGGATGTGTCGGGGCATCACACTAACCTGGACAAACCAACAAGTTCTCACTCCTTATTCAAAATTCCATTTAATCATGGTGTTCAGATAAACTGACCATATAAGTTAAATTAGATAACGTGCTACTAAAAATATAAATTTTGCACCAAATAAACATCTCTTCCTCTGGTCTCACACAGAAGTTGAAGTTTTAAAATATAGACCATATTATCCTTTACCATGTATCCTGATTTACCTTAGTCCTATCTAGATCAACTTCATTCATATCCCTAGTTGAAGTCTGATCACTTTTCCAACTTTTTAAAACAGTTGCTCTATGGGGTAATTCTGACTTTAATCTGGGCAGAGAATAAAAAAGGATTTGAAAAGTTCCTTTGGGGGACTTGGGAGAAAGGAGGAAATTTTAAACTTCCCCATCTGGGGAATTCCCTGATATTCTTGCAATCATTGTGGACAGCCAATTCATACAAATACCTGAAGTTCCAGGGAATGACCAGGTTAAACACAAATAGTTCAGCATCTCAGAGTTTAGAAATAACAGTTACAACTCCGGAATAGATGTGACTGCTGTAAGAGATCACAATCTAGGAATCTTTACAATAGGCCCCAACCTGATAACCCATTCTCTCGACTTCAATTCTCTAAGTTTGTACATTATAGTTAGTCCATATGTGTGAGGCATGATAATATTTGTCTTTTTGTTTCTGACTTTTCAGTCACATACTGTCCTCAAGTTTCATTCACCTAATTGGATGCCTCTTAACTTCATTCATTCTTGAAAAATGAGTTTTATACAAAAGATTTATATATTATTTTGTACCAACAAATAGAGAATAGACTTTCCTTAAACACATATGGGATGTACAGAAAATTTGACCATGTGTAAGGTTACAAAGTAAGTCTCAGGAATGTCTAAAAAGCAGAAGTCATTCAGGCTACATATCTTCAGAACACAGCAACACAATTAGAAATTAGCAATAATGACTGACCAAAAATAAAAATAATAATTTCTATATAGATTAAAAAATAATTCCCTTTCTCAATGACCCCAGGCTAAAGAAAAACACCAAATTAAAATTACAAACTATTTAGCAATGAACAAGAATGAAGGCTCTGCATACCAGAACCTTGGGAGCATGGTCAAAATAGCACTTACAAAAAAAACAACCATAGCCTAACTAAATCTACTAGAAAACAAGAAAGACTGAAAATTGATGAATGATGCATTTAACTCAAGATATTAGGAAAAGAAAAAGTTAATGAGGAGAAAGTAAAAGTGAATATAAATATAAATACATAAAGACATTTTGATAAGAACAAAGCAAAAGAAACAAAATGGACAATGCTGATCCATAAAAGCAGAAGCAATTTATTTGAAAAAGGAAACAATACTAAAATAGATAAACCTTTGGGGATGTCTGAGCAAAGAAATTAGATAGAAGGAATAAATAAACAATGTTTTGAACAATAGCTAAAATAACTACATATACAAAGGATACTTAATCTTGCATTTATTATACCTGTGTATAATTTTATAACAATAAATTATTTCTCAGGAAAATACGAATTACTAAAATTGACTCAAAAAGAGGTAGCAAACCTGAATAGACCACTAATGAGGAATGTTCTCATAGCTCTCTCCCTATAAAATGGACCGAGCCCAAAGGTTTAAATGAACAAGTTCAATTAAATTCTCAAGGAACAAATCACCCTAATGCTCTATATTACATTCTAGGGCAAAAAGAAAGAAGAAAAGTTTCTCAATTTGTTTTGTAAGTCTCGCATAACTTTGATACCAAAAATTGAAGAAATATAGCAGAAAAAAGAAACTATGGGGCGAATTTTGCTTATGAACATAGATCTAAAATACTAAAGATAATATTAGCAATTGAAACACAGAACTGTATTAAAAGAAAAAACACTGTGAGTCATGTGCAAGAAGGGGTCACCCATGAAATAAATATGGCTTGATACTAGGAATTCTATTATTGTAATCCACTACATTAACAGATTAAAAGGCAAAATTATATGATCACTTCAATAGATACCCAAAATATTTCTTGAAACTAGGTATCCTCAACATGACACACTCAATTACAGCAGATCTTATTTTAGCTATTAATAAAATGTTACTCTTTTCATTCACTATATTGAGTTCATAGTTGCAACACGTGGTTCCCAAGTTATACTCTTCTTTGCTGGTTGCCCTTGACTATTTTAAACTGGTATTGCCAATTATATACACTGAAGAATTTTTGCTTCTCTTTCTCCAATAATCTGTTTGCTTTTACTCTCTTGGAGCTTGGTTCTGAGTATTAATTGATTTGATCTCCCCACTAAAGTTTTTTTTTAACTTTTTATTGTATAGTATAACATATATACAAAGCAGAGAAATAAAAAACCAATAGTTTTAAAGCACCCTTCAATAAATAGTTACAGGACAGATCCCAGAGTTTGTCATGGGCTACCATATGATCCTCTCATATTTTCCCTTCTAGCTGCTCCAGAATATAGGAGGCTAGAGGGCTTAAATACTTTTTTTTATCATCACAATCGACTTTTTTCCTTCTTTTTTTGTGAACAGTAACATATATACAAAAAAGCTATAAATTTCTAAGCACAGCACCACAATTATTTGTAGAACATATTTCAGACTTTGATATGAGTTATAATTTCACAATTTTAGGTTTTTATTTCTAGCTGCTCTAAAATACTGGAGACCAAAAGAGTTATTAATGTAATGATTCAGCATTCATATTCATTTGTTAAGTCCTATCTTCTATGTATAATTCCACCATCACCTTTGATCTTTCCATACCTCTTTGGGGTTGTTTGGGCTATGGCAATTCTAATTTTTTTTTTTGATATTGAAAGGGTCTATCACTAATATGGGGTAAGAAGATGGAACTATCTGATGTTCTGGAGAGGCTGGGCTAGGTTTCAGGACTTATCTGGGCCAGGGACCCATCTGGAGGTTGTAGGTTTCTGGAAAGTTACTCTAGTGCACGGAACTCTTGTGAAATCTTATATATTGCCTTAGGTGTCCTTTAGGACTGGCTGGAATGGTCCTGGTCGGGGGTTGGCAGATTATGATACGCAGCAATGTCTACCTGAAGCTTGCATAAGAGCA
Source organism: Myrmecophaga tridactyla (assembly GCA_004026745.1). NCBI lineage: Eukaryota > Metazoa > Chordata > Mammalia > Pilosa > Myrmecophagidae > Myrmecophaga > Myrmecophaga tridactyla. Next base: position 49,181 of record PVIY010003273.1, on the reverse strand, counting down.
ACCTCCAGAGGAGACTCTCGACTCTATTTGAACTCTCTCTGCCACTGATACTTTATTAATTAGACTTAATTTCCCCCTTTTGGTCAGGATGGAATCGTTGAACCCATGGTGCCATGTCTGGATTCATCCCTGGGAGTCCTTTCCCATGCTGCCAGGGAGACTTTCACCCTTGGAGGTCATGTTCCACATAGGGGGGAGGGCAATGATTTCACTTGCAGAGTTGGGCTTAGAGAGAGTGAGGCCACATCTGAGCAACAACAGAGGTCCTCCAGAAGTAACTCTTAGGCATGCCTATAGGTAGTCTAAGCTTCTCTGCTACCTGCATAAGCTTCACAAGCATAAGCCTCATGATTAAGGGCATGGCCTAATGATTTGGGTATCCCTAAAGTTTGACACAGTATCAGGGGATTCCCTGATGGTAAGGTTTAATAGTTTCGTATTCTTTCTCCCCTTTGTCAGGGAACTTTGCCAATACTTTTGATTATCTGCTTAATGTTCTCTAGGATGTTTCCAGGCATTACAATAATCTATAGAGGATTAAAAGAACTCTTTCTTATTTTATGCTTTCTGTGTTTCGGTTGGTCAAATGAGCTATACAGACAGGTTGAATTAGATTATGCACTACAGAAAATTTCAGTTCCAGTCCAAATAAACCTTTCTTCCATTGCTTTCAAAGAGTGTGTGTGGTTCTAAAATAAAGACACAGTCTTCCTTACCCCTATGTTCTGAATTACTTTAACCCCAACCTGTTCGGCTTCATTCTTATCTCTAAATATCAGGTTATATATATAGAAGAGCCTCTCAAAATCCAGAAATAATAATCAACCCTCTGGACTTAATGTATCTGCTGTAAAAGCTTAACATTTAGGCCCCTGTTTTCTTATAAACATTTTCCTAAGGTGACCATACCCATTTTGTTTTTTTGTTTCTGGCTTATTTTGCCTCACCAAATGTCCCACATGCTCATTCACACTGTTGCATGCCTCACGACTTCATTCCCTTTTGCAGAAGCACAACCTTCATTCATAAGTACACACCATCATTCACCAATCTACTTCTCCATCAGTGCATCCTTCAGCCACCTGCATTCATTGGGCATCATGTAGAGGGCCCAAAGTCCACAGTCCATCAACATTCTCAATTTTAGATAATTTCATTGTTCCCAAGAGACGGAAAACCAATAAGCACACCCTCACCAAATAGGAAATCTAAACCTCCTCTTAACTCTTGTCCCTCACCCCATTATTTACCTCTGCTGTTGCTGTGGTAGTGCTAATGGTTTCATTTTGTTTTTACATGGGCAGGCACCGGGAATCGAACCCGGGTCCTCTGGCATGGCAGGCAAGCTTTCTTGCCTGCTGAGCCACCGTGGCCCACCCTAATGGTTTCCTTTTGAACATAACTCGTAGCATGCAATGGTAGTTTCCCACCTGTACCCTGGACTTAAACACTCCTTATACAAGAATTATGTCTTTGAAGTAATTCTTACAAAACTCATTCATATTTCTAGTGTGAGTCAGTGGGACATGTAGGTCTATACAACCCCTTTCAATCCTGTTCATCTTCAATATGGTAATATTACTTTTATACCCACTAGCGAATCACCTTTACTCCCATCTATTCCCTTACATTGGAGTTCAACCTCATTAGCTAATGGTTCACCCATCTCTAGCTTCTATGTATCTCTAAGTCCCCTATCTTCTGTATTATCAGCCTCTGATTATACCTTTATGCTGGTCCCACTGAAGTTTCATGAGCATTTCTTCAGTGGTTTCTCAGAGTTCTTAAAATTCAGCAGTGTTATCACTTTTTAAAACTTTTTTTGAGGGGGCTGAATGGTTCAGGAATTGCACCCGGGTCTCCTGCATGGAAGGCAAGCATTCTACCACTGAACCACCTGTGCACCCTGCTTAAAACTTTTAAACCTTTGATTAAATAAACAAACACTTAAATGTACATAGTGAATAAGTAGTGTCATGTTTAAGAAAAATCACATCTTAAAGCAGTCTCTGTGTCAACATAATCCCTGAATGATTGCAAATCCATTGTCTACAGTGATCACACGAAACTAAAGGTTTTCAGCAACACACCTGAGCATTTTTCATAGACCTATTTAATATCATTCCTAATGAAACCTTCTGGTAAAGTTAAATAAAATACAACTCCTCAATTGGGAAGGGTATCCACTATAAACACAGAGAAAACCTTACACTTAATGAAAAAGAAGCATTCTAATAGATGTCAGGAACAAAATAAGCATATACTGCTTGTCACTTGTACAAGTCAATGTAAATTTTAGTAAGCAATACAATTAAATAAGAAATACAAATGTTAGTAAGGAAGAGGCAAATATATAACTTCATCTTGAAAAAGCCAAATCACTCAATGAAAACTTATTAGAATTGTAATAGAACAAGTCAATTTTGTTCCTCCTTATCCCTAGGGCCAAACACAGTGTCTGGAATATTGTAAGCACTCAAGTATTAGCTGTTCAATAAAGTCAAAGAAGCAATCAATTAGAAAATATAATAAGAAAATTAGCTCATTTTCATTAATAAAATAATAATGAAATATTTAGGAATAATTCTAATAAGGTATATTCAAGACCTATATGAAGGACATTCTAATACTTCACTGAAAGTCATAAAAGAGGAATGGAATAAATCAAGAGGCTTATATGAATCACTCCTAGAGAAATATAATTACTCTCCACATTTCCATAAGCTAAATTCAATTACAATCAAATTCCAGGTAGGAATGTTTATAGAATTTAAAGCTGATTCTATTATTCATCTATAAAAGAAACTGTGCAAAAATAGCTAAGAAAAATTTGGAAACATAAAAAGGAGAGTTTCTTCTAACAAATATCAAATATGTTAAAAATCTATGGTTACTCAGATTGTGTAGTATTGATACAGATACAGTCAAACAGATCAGTGAAAGAGAATATAGGGTTTTAAACCAGATCTATGTATAGAAATAGAAATTCAGTATATGATTAATAATGATGCATCTTGAATCAGTGGGGAAAAGACAAATGAACTCTTCAATAAATAGCCTTAGTATACTTGGCAACTGACAACTGGGAAAAATTAAGTATGTGTGTGTGTGTACATATATATGTGTGTACACATATATAGAGAGACAGACAGAGGCAGAGAAACAGAAAGAGATCTCTTTTCATAATATACACAAAATAAATTCTAGATGGTTTAAAGATCTATCTAAAAAAGTAAAATTTAAAATATTAGAAGAACATATAGAACTCATTTAGAAGTAGAAAAGGTCTTTTCTACTTAAGCCCAGAAATTGCAAAGAAAAGAGTGAATAAATTTGACAGGATCAAGAAGTTTTAACTTCTTTGCAACAATAGTCACCATAAGGAAAATTAAGAAATGAGCAGAATACTAGCATAACCTGTTTACAATTATATATAATGATTTTACCATTATAAGCATGCAGGTATACAAACATGAAAATCTATCTGCCATTTCAGTACAAAAGTGTAAACAATCCATCAGAATAAATGGGCAAGGGTTACAAATGCATAACTTAGAACAAAAGGAAATGAAAATAGACAATAAGCATATGAAAAACTTCCCAACCTTACAAGTAACCAGAGATACTATTTTTAAAATAATTTATTTCAATAAGAGAAATTGTAGGTTTACAGAAAAATCATGCAGAGAATATAGAATTTCCGTACACCCCACACAGAATTTTCCCTATTCTTTGCACATTGCGTTGCTGTACTAACTTTGTTACAACTGATGAAATAACATTATCATAACCATAATATTACCCACAGTCCATAGTTGAGGGTCTGGTTCACTGGCTGCTTTGAATAGTCCTATTTTTTATATTTTTAATTTTTATTCCAGTAACATATATACAACCTAAAATGTCTCCTTTTAATGCAATTCAAATATACAATTACATTCACAATGTTGTGCTACCATCAAACCACCATCCATTACTAAAACTTTTCCATCACCCCAAACAGTAATTCTGTACCAATTAAGCATTAACTCCCCACACAGTACACCATTCTTGTTTCTAACTCTAAGTATTTGCTTATTCTAATTGTTTCATATCAGTGACATCATATAAAACTTTTATCCTTTTATGTCTTGTTTATTTCACTCAACTAATGTCTTCAAGATTCATTCACGTTGTCACACGTTTCAGAACTTTTTTCCTTTTTATGGCTGAATAGAATCCCACTGTATGTATATACCACATTTTGTTTATCCATTCATCTGATGATGGACACTTGGGCTGCTTCCACCTTTTGGCAATAGTAAATAAGCTGTTATGAACATTGGCGTGAATATATCCACTAAAGACCCTGCTTTGAATTCTTTGAGGTCTATACCTAGAGGTGGGGTTGCTGGATCATATGCTAATTCTATTCAGAACTTTCCAAGGAACTGCCAAACTGTTTTCCACATTTGTTGCACCATTTAACATTTCGAACGACAATAATCAAGTGTTCCTGTTTCTCCACATCCTCTCCAACACTTGCTATTACTATTTTTTAATAGCCATTCTAGTGGGTGTGAAAGGTATATCATTTTGAATTTTTAAAATTTATTTTAATTTTTATTTTGAAATAAATATATATTCATAGGAAGTTTCAAAGATAGTATAGAGAAGTCTTTTGTATTTTTTACTCAGTTTTCCTCAATGTATCATTGTGGTTTTGATATGAATTTCCCCAATGACTAATGATGCTGAGCATTTTTCATATGCTTTTTGGCCATTTGTATATATTTTTGGGAGAACTGTTTATTCAAGACTTTTGCCCATTTTTTTAATGGGTTGTTCAAACTTTTTTGTTATTGAGTTATAGGATTTCTTTACATATTCTAGATATTAGATGCTTAATGCCTACCAGTTTCCAAGTACTTTCTCCTGTTCTGTAAGTTGTCCTTTAACTTACACAATGAAGTTGTTGGATGCAACAAAGTTTTTAATTTTAATGAAGTCCCATGTATATCTTTTTCATTTTTTTGTTCATGCTTTTGGTGTAAAGTCTAAGCAGACATTGCCTAACACAAGGTACTAAAAATGCTTCTATGTTTTCTTCAAGTAGTTTTATAGTTTCAGTTCTTATATTTAGGTCTTTGATTTTAATTTGATTTTTATATGGTATTATGTAAAGATTCACCTTCTTTTTCTTATGGATACCTAGTTTTCCCAGCATTACCTTTTGAAGAGACTCTTCTTTTCAATTCAGGAGACTTGGAACCATTGTAAAAAAAAAAATCAATTGGCCATAGATGTGAGTGTTTATTTCTGAACTCTCAATTCAATTCTATTGGTCTGAATGTGTGTCTTTGTGTCCATACCAAGCTGTTTTGATTAGTGTAGCTTTTTTACATTTAAAATCAGGAATGTGAGTACTCCAACTTCAGTTCTGTTTATCAAGATGATTTTGGCTATCCCAGGTCCCTTTCCTTTAAGTATACATCCAATGAATGGCTTTTTCACTTCTGCCAAGAAAGCTATTGGAATTTTGGTTGGGATTCTGTTGAATCTGTAAATCACACAAGTAGAATTAATATCTTAACAACATATAGTTTTCCAATCCATGAACAGGGAATGTCATTCCATTTATTTAGGTATTCTTTGACTTCTTTTAGCAATGTTTTGTAGTTTTCCATGTATAAGCTTTTTACATTCTTGGTTAAATTTATTCCTAGAAAAGTGATTCTTTTAGTTACTACTGTAAATGGAAGTTTTTTATTTCTTTTTTCAGATTGTTCATTATTAGTGTATAGAAACACTACTGATTTTTACATGTTGATTTTGTACCCCTCCACTTTGCTGTATTTGTTTATTAGCTCCAAGAGCTTTCTTGTGGATTTTCCAGGATCTTCTATATATAGAATCATGCCATCTGTAAATAGGGAAAGTTTTATTTCTTCCTTTACAATTTGGATATGTTTTATTTCTATTTCTTGCCTAATTATTCTGACTAGAACTTCTAGTAAAATATTGAATATCAGTGGTAACTGTGGCGTGGGAGTTTGGAACCATGCTATCCAGAAAAATGAACTTTTAAACTTTTAATCTATTCCCGTGGTGTGAGCTCAGAAGCTAAAAGTTAATGGAACCCAGAAGAGAAAGAAGAAGCCAAGAGATGCTGCCATGAGATTGCCATGTGATAGAAAGCCAAGGACTAAGGATCTCTAGCAGCCAGCCCCAGAACACAACAGTCTTCTGGAAGAAAGCATCAACTTGATGATACCTTCATTTTGGACTTCTGCCTAGTCTCAAAACACCGAGCCAACAAATTCCCATTATTTAAGCCAAACTATTGCTTCGTATTTGTTTTGACAACTAGGAAACTAAAACAATGGGTATCCTTGTCTTGTTCCTAATCTTAGAGGCAAAGCTTTCAGCTGTTCACCATTGAGTATGATGGTAGCTGTGGGTAATTCACAGATGACACTTATCATGTTAAGAAAGGTGACAGCTATTTCATGTTTTGTAAGTGTTTTTATCAAGAAGGGGTTTTGGATTTTTTCAAATGCTCTTTGTTTACATCAGTTGGAATTATTATGTGGTATTCCCCCCTTCATTCTTTAATGTGGTTAATATCAGCGATGTACTTATGTTGAAACACCCATGCATAACTGGGATAGATCCCACCTGATCATAGCTTATCATTTTTTAAGTGCTGTTAGATTCGGTTTGCTAATATTTTGTTGCGTATTTTTGTTTCTATATCAGTAAGGTATATTGGTCTATAATTTTCTTTGCATGTGAAATATTTATCGGATTTTGCTACTAGGATGATGCTAGCAGCAAGAATGAGTTAGGAACTGTTCTTTCCTCTTCAACTTTTTGGAAGAGTTTGAGCAGTATTGGCATTAATTCCTCTTGGAACGTTCTTAAAATTCACCAGTGAAGTCATCTAGTGCTAGGCTTTTCTTTGGCAGCATTTGATGAGTTATTCCATCTCTTTACTTGCTATTCGCCTGCTGAGATCTTCTATTTCTTCTTGAGTCTGTGCAGATAGTTTATATTTCTAGGAATTTGTCCACTTTATCTAGGTTATCTAATTTGTTGACAAATAGTTGTCCATAGTATATTCTTATAATCTTTTTTATTTGTGTGGGTTTGGTAGTTATGTCCCCTCTTTCATTTTTGATTTTATTTATTTGTATCCCCTTTCTTTTCTCCTTTGTCAGTCTAGCTAAAGATTTGTCAATTTGATCAATCTTTTCAAAGAACCAACTTTTCATCTCATTCATTATCCGTATTGTTATCTGTAGTATTCTTTTGTTTCTATACTCCATTTGTCTCCTCACTCTACTCTTTATTTCCTTGCTTCTACTCACTTTGGGTTTAGTTTGCTCTGCTCTTTCTAGATCCTCCAGTTGTGAGGTTACATCTCTGATTTGAGATCTTTCTTCTATTTGAATAAAAGCATTTAAAACCATAAATTTCACTATCAGGACTCCCTTTGCTGCATCTCATAAGTTTTGGCATATTGTGCTTTTGGTTTCATTTGCAAAGAGATGTTTCCTAATTTACTTCATGATTTCTTCTTTGACCCATGGGTTGTCTAATAGTGTGTTGCTTAGTTTTCACATATTTGTGAATTTTCTAGTTCATCCTCTATTATTTATTCTTGCTTTATTCCATTTTTGTCAAAGATACATTGTATGATTTCAACATTTTTGAACTTATTGAGACTTGTTTTATGACCTGACATATGGTCTATCCTGGTGAATGATCCATGTGCACTCAAGAAGAATGTATATTATGCAGCTGGTGGTTAAAGTGTTCTAAACATGTCTGTGAGGAACTTGTTCGGTTATAGCATCTTTCAAGTATTCTATTTCCTTATTAATCTTCTGTCCAGATGTTCTATTCATTAATCAAAGTGATATATTGAATTTACCATTTTGAGACACTTCTCATTTCTTTCTGTGAATATTTTTCATATATTTACTTTATGGTTACTATAGTACTTAAATTTAATATCCTATATCTCTAGCTACCATGTTTTCTCTCATAGCAACTTAACTTCAATAGTATGTATATACAGTGTTCCTATAACCCTCTGTTGCCCCTCCTTATTCTTGTACTTGCTACAAATTATATTTTAGTACTTGTTATGAATTACATCTTTATAAATTATATGTCTAAAACCATATATTTTTCATTACTTTTATGTATTTGCATGTTAGAACCTATAATAAGTACAAAGGGGCATTACACACCAAAAAATTAAATACAGTAGAACTGGCATTTATAATTATCAAAATGGTTACCTTTACTGGAGGTCTTTATTTTTGTGAGCCACTTTGATCCACTGACTGGTTTCCTTTATTTTCAGTCTGAAGAACTCTCTTTAACATTGCCTTTAAAGCAAATATAGTGTTGACAAACTCCTTTAGCTTTCATTCATCAGAAATGTTTTAATCTCTCTCTCATTTTTGAAACACTTGTTCTGGATATAAAATTCTTGTTTTGCAATTGTTTTCCTTTCTCACACTTTAAATTTCTTTCCACTGTATTCTTGCTTCCATGGTTTCTGATGAGAAATGAGAACTTAATCTTATTGAGGCTGTCACACACATAACATGTAGCTTTTCTCTCGCACCTTTCAGAATGCTCTCTTTGTCCTTGGCATTTGACAATTTGACTACTATATATCTGGGTGTAGTTCTCTTAAAGTTTATCCTGTTTGGGGTTTGCTAGGATTCCTGAATGTGCATATTCATGTCTTTCATTAAATTTGAGAAGTTTACTGCCATTATTTCTTTGAATATTATTTCTGTCCCATTCTCTATTTCTTCTCCTTCTGAGACCCCTAAAATTTGAGTATTGATATGATTGATGGTATCCCACAGGTTTCTTAATATCTTATTCCTTTTTATATTCATTGTCTGTTACGCTCCTCAGCCTGAGTCATTTTAATTGTCTTGTCTTTGAATTCACTGTTTCTTTCTTCTGCCAGCTCCAATCTGTTATTGATATCCTCTAAAGAAATTTTCATTTCAGTTGCTGTGCTCTTCATTCCAATATTTGTTTGCTTCCTTTTAAAAATTCCTATCTCTTTACTGAGATTATCATATCGTTCATTAATTGTTTTCCTGATATCCCTTTGTTCTTTCTCCAGGTTTTCCTTTATCTCTTTGACCAATTTGAGAACTTATTTTAAAAAACGTATAACCAAAGTCTAGTCTTCTTCTTTAATGGTTTCTGTATTTTTATCTTGATCCTTTGACTGAACATCATTTCCTGTTTGTTTGCTTGTCTTGTAATATTTTCTTTCACACTGCACTTTAATATTTTCTAGGATTAACTCTGAGATTTGATCTCTGAGCTGTCTCTTTCTTAAGTTTGTATCCAGATATTTATATGACAGAGATTTTCTTGAGGGCTGGGAGCTTACAAAACAAACCAAGACTTATACACTTTTCATATGTTTGAAAATTGTCTCTCTGTTGACTGGTGCTCTCTTTCAGAATTTAGTTCTCATATCAATATCAGCCCAGGATAATGTGAAGTGGAGGGTCCTCCCCATCTTTCCTAAGCTTGTGTCTTGTCCTAGGCATGCACTTTCTCATAAACCCCAGAGTCCCCTTGTTTGCAGGAAATCCAATACCCCATCCACTCCTCATGAAATAAGATTTCTTTCCCTCCAGGGGCTGATTGTAAGCAGGTACAGTGTATGACTGAAGCAGGTAATTGTTTGCTCCAGGCCTCTTGGACTTAATTGTCTCTTAAACTGCTTTAGCTAACCACAAGCTGCTTCTGCCTACAGAGAAAGTTCTGGAAGGCTGAGATTAAGATTAATTTCTTGGTTCACTCTTTCAGGCTGTCACCCCAATAGTTTGATACCAACATACATACAGGCACCTCAGTATTTGCAAAGGGATTAATTTGCTCTCTCCATAATAGGACCAAGGACCCACAATGACAGCTGACGCTGGCTCCACGCTGTGCTAGGGAAAGGTGGGGGAGGAGCTAGAAAGTTTGCCACAAGTTTTTCTTCCATTTTTAAAACTGTTTTCTTGATTGGCACTCATCCAGTTACTGCAAAACTATTTTTCAGTGTTTTGAGGAAAATGTCCCTGCCAGTTCTTGCCAGTTGCTCAAATATTCGCTGGAAAAATGATACCTTGGCATTTTTAAGCTACTCTCTTGGTTTACCAGCTCCCGAGAATCTTTATTAGTCAGGGTCCTCCTGGGAATCAGATAATGTAAACACTGTGATACTTTTTATGTTAATTGGCTCATGCAACTGTGGACATGGGCAAGTCAGAAGTCTGTATGGCAAGCTAAAAGTTGGTACTCCAATGAAGGTTTCTGATGAATTCCTCAGGAGAAGTTGGCTTGCTGATGTAAACATGGAAATTCTTCCCTATGGTTGATGAATTCATCCGTTCCCCTTTTAAGGTCTTCAACTGGTTGAATGAGACTGTTCTTATTGTTGAAGGCAATCTCCTTAGTTGACTTATTGATTATTTAAATCCACAAAACATTCTCACAGTAACAATCAGGCCAGTGTTTCTTTAACCAAACAACCAGACAGCATAAACTAGCCAAGTTGACACAAGAACTTAACCAAACAGTCCACCCTTTGTCAAATTAACACCCATAGACATTTATTTTAACCACACTTAATCTCTAAACAAAGACAAAAATAGTCATATTTTTGCCTAATAATATTCAACTGTCCTGCATACAACCAGAAATGCACTAACTTTCTCCAGAAGAGGGTGCAATACCTTGGATAATAACTCTTAAACTTGATATGGTATAACTTCAATACTGTGGCATAAAGTTAATGCAAATTATGTTATATGATAGGATAAGATAGGGAATGAACAAAAATATTTTCTTTATGCATTTATACAAACAAAACATATTTATAACAAAACTAGGAAAGATATTCATAACCATTACAGTCCACATTTCTGTAACTGATCATATGGTCATAGCTCATATTTATAACTACCTTCTTCATCAACCATTCCATATTCCCTTTACCCTTAGTAAATACCTCAGTTTCTATGTGTGATAGGGTAATCCAAACTTTGTTCTTGAAGTTTCTGGGTCATTAGTTGTCCTGGATGTATTGGATTGTTGTAGTTTTCCTTTGATTTTAATCATAGGGTACAGTAATATTAAGAGACATCATAGGGCATGTCTTGTATTCCTCACAAACTCTTCCTTACTCCCACTGGGTAGCAGCTGTCCTATTTCCCTCTTGACAATAAGGATCAATCATCCAAGTCAGCATAATAATTTCCCTCATTGTCTGCTAGTTCAGAGACAAGAAGAAAGCAACGTTTCTTGGTGGCAGCCTTAACTTCCAGTTCAATGGAATCATTGCTGTGCCTCCCAGTGGTGGAAGCACCCTCCCTGTAGACCAGTGGAGCCTAAGGTAGTGGTGACAGGAAGCAAGTTTTTTTTTCCAGGGGATCACTAGGGGTAATAGTAAGTGATGCTACACCCATTTTCACCCCTCGATTCCTGGACCCATGAATTCTGGCTTTGGGAGAAAAAGCACCACAGAGTGGATGCAAATTGAGAGCATATTCAGACTCCTTGAGAACATTGCCCCAACCCTGCAAGGTAATTCCACCCAGGTTGCACTGTATTTGAGTCCTCAAAAGGCCATAACATCATTTTATCAATACAGCTATATTAGTATGATGGGGAACATGGTAAGACCAGTGAATTCCATAAGTATATGCCCATTCCTGCCCTTCTTTTTCTGTGAAAAGGGTTCCTTGAGCTGAAGCAATGCTGTCCAGAATATCATGATGTTGGATAAGGCATTCTGTAAGTGCATAGATGGTTGTTTTGGCAAAAACATTATGTTCAGGGAAAGCAAAACTGTAACTGGAGTATGTGTCAATTCCAATTAGAAAAAAATGCTGCCCCTTCCATTATGTGGTCCAATGTAATCAATTTGCCACCAGGTAGCAGGCTAATCACCTCAGGAAATGGTGCATATTCAGGATTGAGTGTTGGTCTCTGCTTCTAGCAGATTGAGCATTTAGCATGGCCCTAGCAATATGAGCATTGGTGAGTGGAAGTCCATGTGACTGAGCCATGCATAATCTCCATACCTACCACCACGGGCACTTTGTTTATGAGCCCATTGCTCAATGAAAGGTGTGGCTGTAGAAAGGGCCTGACTGGTATCCACAGACCAGGTCATCCTATCCTCTTCCCCAGATCTTTTTGTCACCAAGTTTCTAATCATGTTCCTTACAAGTCCCTGGCCATCCAGCTAAACCATTAGCAACAACCCATGAGTCCGTATAGAAATGCACCTCATGCCATTTTTACTTCCAAGCAAAATGAACAACCAGGAGCACTGCTCAAAGTTCTATCCACTGGGGGAATTTCCTTCACAACTGTCCTTCATGGATGTCCTAGAATGGGGGGGAGCATGTGTGTGTCAGAGCAATACTGCTGTAGCTTTCCACTTTTGGATGGTACCTGTATGTAATGCAGAATTGTCTGTAAACTAGGCCTAATCTTTCTCTTCCTACATCAACAGAACATAAGGGGGCCAGCCATGGTGGCTCAGGAGGCAGAGTTCTCGCCTGCCATGCTGGAGACCTGGGTTTGATTCTCAGTGCCTGCCCATGTAAAAAAACAAAACAAAACAGAACATAGGGAACTCCCAAAGAGATCATGGATGTGGTGTGGGAAAGAGAAGGTAATGCGGAAGGAGTTGGGCCCTTGGCATTTAGCTCTCTTTCTCATGGAAATTACTTGTGCCTTTAGAATGTCCTGGAGCCTGATCTCATAGATATCATTTCCATTTTATGATGAAGTGCTGCTGTGCATGCCCAACTTCATAGTTTGTTGGGTCATACAATACCCAGTTCATAACAGGCAACTCAGGTCTCATGGAAACCTGGTGGTTAAGCATGCAGTCTCTGCTAAGGCCCAGTAATGAGCCAAAAGCTGTTTCTCAAAAGGAGAATAGTTATCCACAGAGGATGGTAGAGCTTCACTCCAAAATCCTAAGGGTTTGCACTCAGATTCTGCTATTGGGACCAGCCAAAGGCTCTAGACAACATTTCTATTTGCCACTGAATCTTCTGCCATTGTATTTACTGGATCATATGGTCAAAGTGGAAGAACAGCTTCCACAGCAGCTTGGACCTGTTGCAGAGTCTCCTCTCCTTCTGATCCCATTCAAAACTAGCAGCATTTTGAATCACTTGGTAAATTAGCTGAAGTAGTATACCAAAATAGGGAATGTGTTTTCTCCAAATTCCAAAGAAGACAATTAAGCATCATTCCTCTTTTTTAGTTGTAGGAGAGGCAAATGCAGCAGCTTATCCTTCACTTTAGAAGGGATATCTCAACATGCCCCCACACCACTGGATGCCTAGATATTTCACTCACATGGAAGGTCACTGAACATTTTTTTATTCATCTCCCACCCTTTAACAACCAAATGCATTACCAATAAGTGTAGAGCAGTTACTCCTTCTTTCTCACTAGGTACAATTAATATATCATCAATATAATGGACCAGTGTGATGTCTTGTGGAAGGGAGAGGTGATTAGGATTCCTTTGTATTAGATTATGACGTAGGGCTGGAGATTTGATATACTCTTAAGCAGAACAGTGACGGTGTGTTGCTAGTTTTGCCAGGTGAAACTAAATTGTTTCTGGTGGTCTTTGCTAACAACAATAGTGAAGGAATCCTTTGCCAGATCAATAGCTGCATACCAGGTACTGGGGGATGTGTTGATTTTTTCAGGCAATGATATCACACTTAGAACATCAGCTACAATTGGACTCACCACCTGGTTGAGTTTATGATAATCCCCAGTCATCCTCCAAGACCCATCCATTCTCTGCATAGGCCAAATAGGAGAATTGAATGAGGATGTGTTGGGAAGCACCAACACATCTTCAAGTTCTTAAGAGTGGTACTATTCTAGTTGGCTAGCTGCCGGAATGCAACACACCAGAGATGGATTGGCTTTTAATAAAAGGGGATTTTTTTCCATTAAAAATGTGTAGTTCTTCAGAGGAAAGGCAGCTGACTTTCAACTGAGGTTCTTTCTTACACAGGAAGGCACGGGGTGATCTCTGCTGGCCTTCTCTCCAGGCCTCTGGGTTCCAACAACTTACCCAGGGTGATTCCTTTCTGTATCTCCAAAGGCCTGGGCTAAGCTGTGAGTGCTGAGATGAGGTGTGCTGAGCTGCTTGGGCTGTGCTACTTTGACCTCTCTCATTTAAGCTTCCAGTCAATTAGATCAAACAATATTTATTGCAGCAGGCACGCCTCTTATCTGACTGCACATGTAATCAGCAACAGATGAGGTTCACATGCCATTAGCTCATGTCCACAGAAATAGAACTAGGTACCTTCACCTGGTCAAATTGACACCTGAACCTAACTACCATATGTCCACCCCTTGTCAACTTGGCAACTATACACATCACCTTAAACAATATTAAAGTGACAAAAATTCTTTTCTGGCTGTGAACCTATAAGTCTGAAAACAAGTTATCTGGTGACAATATGCAAAGGAGGACATTCCCAAGATACAGGTTTTCATTTCCATAGGGAGAAATTGGAAGGAACACAGGAGTCATAAGACTCAAACAGTTATGAAAACCTGCAGGGCAAAAACCATTGGATTTCCAAGTCTGAAAGTCATTTATAATCCTTCAGCTTTAGACAGTGGCAGTCCCTCCCTTCCATGGGTCTATGCAGTAGCCTGCCTCTTTCCAAATCAACTCAGGAGACATTGAGGAGACCACCTTTTCCTCAGCTCCACCCTCTCCAAACATCAGGGCCACACCTGGGCTCTCTGCCATTTCTGGGGCACACACTCAACCTCTCCATGTGGTGGCAGTCAGGCACCCCCCAGCCCCCAAGGAGTGTGCTGTACCTTCTCCAGGGCCTGAGGCTGCATGACTATTCCATCACAATGAGGTGGGGGACTCTCCCTTGCTCTTCAGGGCAAACTCACCCTTTCCATGTATATGGGTGGGTCCACTCTCCTGACCCGAGGTTTCTTGGCTTCAGATCTAAACTTCCATGGCTCTCACTCTGCAAACTCCAATTTATCCCTTTTGTGTTCCCCTTTGTCCAGATTGGCAGTGATTCTGTTTACAGCAACAGTCTCTTCAAGCACTCCAGGACTGGTACTAATCTATAAAATGTCTCCGTAAAACTGGTATGGCTTCTGATTAACTCTTTTCCTAGGTAGGGGCAGTTATACTGCTTTCCATTTGGACTTTGCTATCATTATACTCCTCCATCCACAAGTCAGAGAATCACTGTGGGGTTTCTTCCAGTGGCTTGGTATACCTATTCCAATTACACATTCTGGAACTGGGAAATAACCACAGAATGGGTTCAGGTACCCACTGGGCCCATTTTGGGACAATCCTGACCTAAAACTCCATTGATCACCTGACCTCCATAAGCCCTATTCTGACTGATGGCTTTCACTTGGCCTTTCCTACCATAATAGCCATCACTCGACAAGTCAGGAACCAATGTGGGGATTCTTCCAGTTTCCAAGTATGTTGATTCCAATTATGCATTCTGGATCTGGGGAAATAACCATAGAATGAGTCCAGAGACCCATTGGACCCACTGTGAGATGGACCTGAGCTAAAACTCTGTCAGTCATCTGACTTCCATAAGTCTCTACATTGACTGGTGGACCAGAGGGACATTTTGGGTCTCCTGGAATTAATGTTACTTCTGAAACAATGTCTAATAATTCCCAAAATGTCTGATCATTTCCTTTGCTCCAGTGCAAGTCACCTTTGTAAAAAAGGCCATAAATCCTTTGGGGGAAAGCTGGGAGGAAAATCAACAGTATGAATTTGGGGCAGCATAGCAGAATTCCTCCCCAAGAGGACCCAGCCTTCCCTTCATTCAAGGAGCTTTGGGACTTAAACTGTTTCACGTCTGGAAATTGATTGCCTCTCTGTTTTTTTGATTCAGGTTTTACTATGTTCACTTGACCTAGAAATCTTCTGTTTATATGAATCAAGTAATAATTTAGTAGACTGCCCATCGATTTCATTTCTAGCCAACACCATTTTGTAAGAGCCAACACCACAGGTCTCTGTGAGTCAGACTATTCTGATTAATATTTTGGTTCTGCTTGTGTCCAATGTGGTAGCCATGCCCACCTCATCTTTGGTGTTTAAGTGCTGCCACTTGGCTTCCAGTAGCCTGAGATCCAATCACCCCCATTGTGTTTAAGGATCAGCGTTCAGAGGCAGAAGTTCCCACGATAATGTCTTACCTACAGAGAAGAAAGAGAACAGAACCCTTCAAGGATGATGGAGTGAATCTCACAAATTTATTCCTCACAGTCCTGCTGAAAGCTGTGTACTCTGGAAATTCCTGGAGTGGGCGAGTAGTTCTTACATTATAAATCCACTCTAACTCTCCAATCTTTCTAAGCTTTTGGATCCCCTCATCTATATTATACCAGGGCAGTTCTGGCATTTTAACCTCAGGTATTGTAGGCCACCTTTAGGCCCACATTTCAGCCAACAATCCTAACAAACTCCTAAAGCTCTGAAATCCCTCTAGCTACAACAGTTAATCTAGACTCTGCTTAGTGGACCTATATCAATAAATTTAGCCTCATGCAACTTGATGTTCCTCCAACCATTATCTCACAACCTTACTATCCATTCCTACACACAATCCTCTGTTTTCTATCTATATAAATTGGAAAAATCATGAGTATAGCAAGCTTCCTCATGGGTCACACATTGGAGCTCACCTTTTGGGGCCTGTTGGGACTTCACTGTAGTTATAGGTCTAGAAGAAAAGAGCAGTGGTAGGTGTGGGTCATCAAAATAATTTATCAAGCACAACAGGGTTATTCTCTTCAAGTGGATGTTGATTGGATGATTCCTTAGGGCAGAATAGAGATTGAATGGCTCCTTCCTTAGGGCAGATCATTATAGTTTTATCTGGGAAGGAAGAATCAACAATATCTAACATTCATTGTCCCCACCATCATCATTACCAACCCTTATGTCCCCATTCCAATTTTTAGGATTTCGTTTTTGAAGGAAATGACAATGAACATGTATCAAATTCAGCTGCTTTGATTCAGCAAGCCACAGCAGTTAAAAACAAGGATATAAGAAAATTTGGGGATAGGGTCTACGTCTCTGAAAAATAACAGTTTAGCAGGCTGTTGAATAAGATCTATGAGCTGTGCAGCAATGGAAACAATGAGATTCCAGACCTATTTGTGATTTTAAAGATGCAATAAAATTCATGTTAAAAACAGAATTTTAGTGACTCTCTCAAGGTCACATAGTTAATTAGTGACAGAACTGCAATTTGAATCCAGGTTCCTGGTCTTCCAAAGCAGTGAGCACTACTATGTAGATTGTTACCTCCATTATTACCTAGGATTCCACTTGTTCCATCCAACAATGGAAGTCATTTTTTGATGTTACCAGAACGTCATTTTGGGATTATTAGACTAGAACCTTCTTTTAAATTTTATATAGGCCAAACAGAACCTTTTGGCCCTTGTAGATTGGAGCACAACAAAACATCATCTTCAACAACTACTTATAACCTTAAGACAAATTACCTTGGTAATCATTATACTAGATGTTTTCTCTGTGATGCACATAGGGAAAACAATTACAACAGACCTTATCTAATGCTTCATGGTGCTGAATGATTTATTTTGTTAAATATGCTTCTGATTGGGCTTTAGTGTTTGATTTATCTCCAAAGTCCTCTGTTCAATCCTGAAAATATTTTCATTTAGAGTTGTGAAACTTTCTTTAGCTCTTGAAACTTGGTTTTCAATAATTAAAGTGCTCCACAAAGGATAGAAGTTACACTCTTTCCTTAAAAAATATTTTTATTAACAAATCTTCACACATATAATCTATACATGGTGTACAATCAATGGTTCACAAAAACATTCTTTTGACCAATATTCTAGACCCTCCATGGCCTAGCCCTAAATAACTGTTGAAGAAATACTTTCTTCTACTGTCCTACAAGACTCCTTGCCTCCAGTCATACTGGACTGTTCCCCTTAGTGTACTGTATTCACACCTTGCCCATTCTCATCTGTAGCATACTGTTCATGGTTGTGTCTTTCTCCAACTTGGAATACTGTACCTCATCCGTCTACTCTCACCCATAGACAGGCAGTACAATGTGTTGGTTAAAATCATAGGCTCTGGACTAAGAGATGTTCAAATCCAGTCTTTTACACTTACATAATATTTCTGAACTTCAGTTTCTTCATCTTTAAAGTGACCATAATAATACCTTATAAGGTTATAAGAATATGTATCTCCCTCAGAACTGTATCTTAAACACAGTAAGTCATTATTATGATTACTTATCATTAACCAACTCCCCACAACTCCTTTACCCTAAATTGTGTAAGAGCATATGTATAAATATGCACATGTGAGCTGACATATGGCTTACCTGTCCACAGGACTCATGTATGGGGAGAGAGCAATTGCATCATGGCAACTGACTAGAATCAGGTCAATTTCCATTCAACAGCATCATAATATCACCTCCATCTTCATAATGCAAGCACAATGGAAGCCCACATTCAGTTCCAACCCCACTCTGTGTGGACCAGAATTGTTCAATGGTCATGTTCAAAGGAGTAAGAGATGGGCTGGGCCAAAACTACTTGTGGAAATGGGGAGAAATTACAGATGTTACTCCAAGAATCTGTGCCAGAGTTGGATTTTGAGAGGGAAGAGAAATAGCTTCCTCTAGTCCAGAATATTTCTCCATGGGCCAAATTTATTGGTGCCTGAAAATTTTCCATTTGAACTTTATGTCTAAAAGACCTGGCATTTGGGTCCTTGTGCATGAGTTTCTGAAAAATAAATTGATTGTAAGCATGGACATTTTAAAAAGAAGGACTTTATGGCTCCAGAATGAGTGACTGGTCTTCATTAAAATGCAAATATCCTATGAAGGGTTCAGTATTGAGCTGTTCACAGCCATTCACGCCACAGTGTGAATTTCTGTATTAGGTATCATCCAAGAAAAATAACCAGAAAAAACAAGCTCTCAAAGAGGGAGAATAGAGAGAAGAAAAGGTCACCACTGGGCACATGGACACTCACTTCTAGGATTTGAGGGTGATACCTGGGGGACAGAATAAGTCTGGTCAATATAAAAATAAAGCATAACAACTGCCTCATCTCCAGACTCCAGGCAAAGTTTCCATACTGCAAATAACAGTTCAAAGTTCTATCACTGCCTTTATATACTGAAGTCTTTGAATATCTTAAGAAACTATAAGGTACAGAAGAGTGGGAACTATGGCATATCATCAATTGATCCTCAGCTTTTGGCATAATATCTGGCACATAAGAGGTAGTCACTGAAGTCGAAAAAAGAATGAATGAAAGAATAGATGAATGAAGAAATGAATGACTGAATAGAAATCAAGAACCCAGAGTGGAGAGTACTTCTGGTTCAGGTGACCCAAATGTCCAGGGCTTGTCGTAGGAAGAAGGTGTTCTTCAGTGGGAGGCTGAAAATGAATTATTTGCCATCACCCTGAGTGAAAACAGATCAGAAGCCCGAAGATAAAGCACTGCCAAAAAATGCCTGGGTTTGTAATAGTCAAATATAATTACTCTTCAAAGATCTTTCTCCCACTGACCAGCAGTCCTCAGGAAACCAAACATCTGTTTCTGGGAACATGTGATTCTCCAGCCTCCATATCCTCTTGCTGTAGTGGGAAAAGAACCAGATTTGGAATCAAGAGACCTGGGTTCAAATTCTGACTCTGCCACTTACAAGTTCGAATCCCTTGGGCAAATCACTTGAATCTTGTAAGGCTCAGTTTCATCTTCTCCATAATGGAATGATTAATAAAGTCTACTCTGCTGGACTATTTTGCAGACTCAGTGAGTCAGCATATGTGAAGGCACTTATTAGGGATTATGAAAATGTTACATCCCATCCCCTATCCCTATCCTTCAGTGGTACTGTTGGCTTAGATTTGGAATTCCTTAGGACCTCTGAGAGTCCAGTGGCAGATAAACAGATATTTTATCAAATCTGACATCTCATATGTCAACACAGTGCTTGGGAGTGTGTGATTAGGGGGAGTGGGATGAACAGGGGCTGGGAGTAGAACCAAGAAGAAGTGAAAATATCTGGAGAAAAAATAGACAAGCGACCTTGCAATGAGAGGAGGGAAGAGAAATGGGGGGTGGAAAGTTTGTTTGGACAGAAATTGTGGCTTTGGAGTGATCGTAGGAAGCTGAAAAAGTCCCCCGAGTAAGAAGATCGGTGTCCCTTGGCTTTTACTTGAACTGCTGTCCCTTGGTGTCCATCATAAAGCCAGACCTTACATAGACTAAAAATAATCAGTAGGAAGATTTCAGGAATGCCTCTTCACAAAGGGAGGTCTGATGTCCTGCTACACTTCCCTCCACACAAATCCTGCAACCCCAAAGATTCTCCCAATCCCATTCTGAGCTAGGATAATTAATAGATAAGAGTTCAAGGAGGAGTGAGCATATCTGTGTGGAGAAAGCAAGGGCCTGAGCATGATGGCATAACCTGAACCCCCACAATCACCATGGCTCTGACTACACCCAGAGTAATGTGCTCTTATGTCCAGATATACCCTGTTTCCTTTTGGTTGTGTCCTCTACACAAGAGGTTAGAGGAGTAATGCTCCTTCTTTCAAGGAACTGTGTAACAGTACGAGTTTTCCTCAGCATTCACAGAAACTCTATACTATACCCCCCTTAATTCCCTAAGCATTCCAGTGTGTCCCCAAAAGATAAAGGTCTGATGTATTTCCCATTGAAAACACATATTCTTTCTCAAAGTTTCCCCTTTAGAGGCCTCCTTTGGGTCTGAGATAGCCAAATGGTTGCCATGGGAACCTGCCCCTCATTTGCCTCTAATCACCTATTCTAGAAGGATAAAGCTTCAACTACCATTTCTATTAGAAGAGATCACATCAATAAGTTATACTAATTTCCTATAGTGTTTCTGAGAATTTCAGCTGGAAATAGCTTTTATGTATTGTTAAAAGAAGCTACTTGTTGACCCATGTATTGCATAGTGCCACCGCCCCTGCCTGCACCTGTGAAAACCTCTTTGTTTTTAATACACTAGAGTCCAGTCAGATAGTGTTCGTAAAATTTCAGATTTCAGAAGTGGGTTTACTTGTGTCTGATGCTGCTTTTATCTACCTTGTCAACAGATGAGTAGAACATATGGAATAAAAATAAATAATAAGGGGAACAAATGTTAAAATCAATTTAGTTTGAAATGCTAGTGATCAATGAAAGTGAGGGGTAAGGGGTATGGTATGCATAATCTTTTGTTTTTTCTGTTTTCATTTTATTTCTTTTCCTGTTGTCTTTTTATTTCTTTTTCTGAATTGATGCAAATGTTCTAAGAAATGATGAATATGCAACTAAGTGATGATATTGTGAATTATTGATTATATATGTAGAACAGAATGATCACATGTTAACGTTTTAGTTCATTTGTTAAATTTTTCTTAATAAATAAATAAATATTTTTAAAAAGTGGGTTTAATCCATCACACATGAAAATTCAAACTTTTATATTCTCAAATTTCTGCTGTCTTTAAAAATAGAAGCTTGAAAAATAAACAACTTGCATTAGTATTACAGCTGAAATATTAGAACACAAAGCTGTCAGAGAATTGACTCATGGCAAACTGGCCTCAGGTACATCATTAGATCTGAGAAAAAGTACATTTGTTTCTGATGCCTGGATTTGGTCTGGGAGGGAGAAGGGAAACCCATAGCCTTTCTCCCCTGCCACCCCTTCTGTTGTTTTTCTCCCACTACTGGGAACTGATGATAGGATTGTGAAGAGAGTTTTGTGTTGAGAGATTTGGGGTGAAATGGAAATCGTAGCTTCCTCCCCTGAGATGACTCTCAACTCTGATTCAACTCATCTTGGCTCCATGATAGAGCCCACAAAGGTGCTTTTCCCTTCTTCTATCCCCATCCATCCACTCCTGCTGCTACCCTCACAGCAATCGCAGGGCTGAATAGTGAAAAGCACTCTAGCAGCTGACCCCTAGACAGTTCAGAAGCCATTTTGCTCCCCTCACTCCCACCTTCCTGTTCTTCTCCATAGATAATATTGTGCCTAGCACAGAGCCTCTTGTAGAAGCTTAATACTTACAGATAATAAAATAGGCACATTCGCATTTTTAATTTGGGGAGAAATTGGGTTAAGAGGAACTTGAAAGCCTGAATTGCAACTAGGGAGTAGGAATTGAGTAAGGGATAAGATCTTCTGAGATGCCAGAATCAGTGGCCCAGGGAAATTGGACTCTGGAGACAGGGAAAGGCAAACAGGGGAGCTAGGGCCAGAAAATGGAGGAATAAGAAGGGGTGCAGTTTGCATTAAGCTAGTTCTTATTTGTGACTTATTTGTGATTCAGACAGAATCCAATTCCCCCAGCACTAAAAGAGCAGTGCCCCTTCTCATCTATAAGGACATAAGAAAGATGAAGGAAGGAGACAGACCCATGAAAGCTATGGAACACTTTGTAGGAAACAAATTTAGAGCTACCTGCACTGCAGTGAATTTTATTAGTGACCATTATTTGTCTTGTTTGCAAAATATAACAAATGGCCTTAATAGCTTAAGGCATTGTTAACAACAAAATATATATATGGTGACTTTCTTATAACATTTTTCACTATAGAACAAAACAAGGCAGGTCCATCATGAACCCCATTAAAGGAACTTTAGTTACTGAAGTGTCAAACGTTTCTTGTCATTAGGTGTTCCCCAGGCAAGGAACCTGAGGAAATTCTTACTGTGATGCTATAGATGATAAAAGCATCTCACAAAATAAGATGTTTTCTTTCCTTTGCAGCAATAACTCCATGGACTGCTAGCAGGACATACACTGGCAAAGGCCCCCTCATGGCCAATAGTAACAAACTTATAGAACAAAGGTGAGTATCACTTGATTCATGGTCAATGGCCCACCACGTTAAATCCAAGCCAAAGCATATGAAAAATTTGACAAACCTACAAAGAAAATATCATATACCTTTATGCTTATTTATCCTCTGCCTACCTTTCAAAAGGAATTGACATGGCTTACAATTGTAAATTCTTGATATAAAATCTGTTAAGAAAGAATAAAAGTAGTGCAATGGGAATGAGGTGAGGATAAAGAAAATCTACTGCTAACTCCATATTTCTAAAATGCTAAAACAATTAAGCACACAATTTAGAACTGAGTTTCCTAGCAACCTAGATGAAAATCAAAACATGCTTTTAACCCTTGCTTTTTATAGTCCAGTTCACACTAATCTACCCACAGATTTTTGCAAGATGTTGGTCATAGCAGGAAAGAATAATCGAGACTGTTCTAGGGAGTTAATGGGATTTAGAAAGTGAAATCTTTCCTGGGTTCCATTATAGGAGATCTAGTGCACTTGTGTGGAGATATCAGATCAGCAGCTCTTCTTGGAAATCCCATGCACAACTCAGCCATTTTTTTCTGCCTCAGTGCCACCAGTACCCCAATACTCTTGATTCTCTAGATCAACCATATTTGAGGGAAAACCTGTCTGAAATCTGTTTCCTACATGGTCCTACTTCTCTAATCCTCAGAGCCAGCTCCTGGAGCCAAATTTCTGCTAGACAACACCCTACATGGTCCTGCTTCTCTAATCCTCAGAGCAAGCTCCTGGAGCCAAATTTCTGCTAGACAACACCCTAGCACATTTCAGCTTAGAATTTGGTGGTGTCTCCATTGCTTCTCAATTCCGTATAGGAATTCTGTGGACCTGCTGTTTGGTCCTATATATGGAGAGTCAGTCCCTCCTTTCAGGAATTGTGACTTTTCTTATTTCCACCCATTTTGAATGAGCTCTGGGAGCTTCCCTTGGCTTACCCCTCACCTCTGACACTCCTCCTCTCAGCAGGCTCAAAACTCACACAGCCGGAGATGTGGCTGGGATGTGGACAGGAGGTGCCTTGGTACAATGGTTTTCATTGCTTTGATTGTCTGGCAAAAGGAAACAGAAACGTTCACCAGGAGAAACAAATTTTCTCTTGTCCCTGATCTTGGAGAAGAATTTGTAATGAGTCTTTATATGAAGAGGAGCATTGAACAATAGACAATGTCCTTGAACAGGAACAAAATATGGGAAGTCAGCTGTTAATTCTATAGAAACATGAGTTCAAACTCTGCAAATGGTGCTGATTGAATAATGGAGGTGAAGAGGAAAAGCAGAAGTTAACCAGGGGTGGGGGGTTCTAGCTTTCTCCTCCTATCTCAATAGCCAGAGTCCCACTCTTTCTTCCACTTTCCTCTGCCACAGAAACCACGCAGGCAAGAGAGAAGAAGAAGAAAAAGGCAACAATTTTGGAAAGGAGAATGGGAACAGACTTCACTTTTAAGTCCTGCCTTTCTTTCTAGCTCTCTCAGCAAGGGGAAGTGTGGAAGTAAAGAGCCCTCTCCTCCAAAAGCAGGAATCACCTGCTTCATACTCAGCTTCTTTTCAATAAAATTCAAGTTTGTATTACTCCCCTAACTTAGGCCATGCATATGCCCTCTACTGTATCTCTAACTTCTTGGTCCTCATTCATCCACTCCAGAAATGAAGGACAACCAGTTTCCTCTATTGGGGTACAATTGGTGTCTTGGGTGCTGTGTAGGCTGAATAAATGGCTCCCAAAGATGTCCAGGTCCTACTCAGATGTTATTAAGGATCCTGAGATGGGGAAATTATCCCAGATTATCTGGGTGGGTCTGATTCCTTGTAAGAGGGAGGCAGAGGGAGATTTGAGTGCAGAGGAGAAGTTTATGTGACAGAAGGAGATGTTCAAAGATGCACACTTCTAGATGATGGAGGAAGGGAACGTGAGCCAAGGAATACAAATAATGCATTTCTAGAAGGTGGAAAAGGCAAGGAAACAGATTGTCCCCTTCTAGAAGGTGGAAAAGGCAAGGAAACAGATTGTCCCCTGGAGCCTCTGTAGGGAGTGGCCCTGCTGACGCCTTAACGTTAATTAATTTACATTGTTTTAAGCCACTACATTTGTGGCAATTGGCTATTGCAGCAAAAGGAAACAAATACCATGGCCTTCTGTTCTGACTATGTCAGGGAAAATGAACCCATCCCACTCTCCTTTCCATGTTATGCAAGATACCACATAGGAAAAAACAAACTAAGGATCTGTCAGAGAATATGAGGAAAGTGAGGATTTGGACAGAAGTAAATTTTAAAGAGCCTCTAGAGGGTAGGAAGTGGTTACTGAAGAGAGGGGAAGGAATTCTATGAAGAAGACAGTGATATCTGGAGAGGTGTCACATTTGAAAGAGGAAGCCTATTTCTGGGAAATGGGTGTGGTAGTTTGAAGCTGTTATATACCCCAGAGAAGTCACTTCTTCTAATCCATTCCTATGGGTACAGACTTATTGTAGGTGGGAACATTTGATTAGGTTATTTCAATTGAGATGTGAACAATCTCATTCAAGGTGGGTCCTAATCCTTTTACTGGAGTCTTTTATAAGAGGATAAAACACATACAGAAGCTAAGAGATGAAATTAAGAGATGGTCATAGAGAAAATCCCAGGAAAAGCTAAGCGAGGGCCCACAGAAACTCAGAGAGGAAGCTGCTGAAGCCAGAAGCTGAAAGCAATGAAACCTGAGAGCAAAGGACCAGCAGATGTTGGCCATGCACCTTCCCATATGACAGAGGTGCCCTGGATGCTGGCATCCTGCCTTAAGAATCCAGGTATTGTCCTGTTGATGCCTTGAGTTGGACATTTTCATGGCCTAAGAATTGCAAATTGTAAGTTAATAAATGTCCATTGTAAAAACCAACCTATTTCTGGTATATTGCATTTGAGCAGTTTTAACAAACCAAAACAACGGGTGTGAGGGATTTATAAGCACATGGATTGAGGAAATTCTGCTCTGCAGTATTTACTTTCTTTCCAAGAAATGAAGAAACATAAATTGGTGTAATGTAAGAGGTTAGGTTTTGGAAACATAAGGGCTGCGTTGAAATCACAGCTGTGCAATGTTAAGCAAATCGTCTTCTCTGAGTTTCCATTTTTAACTGCGTAGTGAGGATATGGTACTTATTTTATAAGGTTGTTTGAGAGAATTAATAAAATAAGTGATGTAACATTACTGTGTCTGGCAGATAATAAGTCCTCAATAAATTTTAATTTTAACGGCCGTCTTCCCTGTACCATGGGAGCTCCTTTCAAAGCACTCTGCTCTCCTGTTACTCCATTCCCCCTTTCTGGTTTCTCTTTTCCTAGATGCAGGTGAAGACCTTTACATATGAATACTATGCAACTCAACCTCTGGCCCTACATTTAGGTTCTGGGAACATCAGAAGACGTAGACTGAGAAACAGATGACTAAGGTCTAGAACTGGCTGATAGAAGAACTATAGGCACAGTTACAGGTTACCAAGGCAACTCATTCTTATCTTCTGAGACTGACACACCTAACTCTAGGGAACAGAGGGCAAGAAGATGGACACAGAGAGCAATAGGGCTGTGCTGCAACCTTCTAGTTTGTGAGTAAGGAAAAACCTAACAAAGGTCGAAGTGTCTGCATCCAAAACGGCATCCTCAGAACTTGTCTTGCCCTCTGGGGATCAGTCCACATTGGTTGGGGTCTATCCCAAAATCGCTTTAATTAGAGACTAATGATTAGGCATCACATAGTGCATTATTTGGGGGCACAAATATCAGAGTGTGGGGAGTTAGGATCATACTGGAGAACTCTGACATTGTTGTCATGGGGAAAAACTAGAGTTTACTAACTACAAATCTCTGAACTCTTTTATGAGGAGTGAGTTGTAGATGGAACACAGGTGAGTGGAGAAAGCTCTTGATCTGTATTCCTGAACTGGATGGCTGAAGACACTAAAGTCACCTCAGGCATGAACATTTCTTTATGTGTTTAATGAGTCCTCTGCAATGAGGAGGTAGACATTTTGACATTTTATTAATAGTGAAACATAACATAGATACAAAAAAGTGATAATTTTCAAAGTACATTTTAACAAGTAGTTCTTAGTACAAATTTCAAAGTATGGTTTGGGTTACAGTTCCACCATTTCAGGTATTTCCTTTCAGCTGCTCTAAGACATTGGGGACTAAAAAGAAATATCAGTATAATGATTCAGCAGTCTTATTCATTTGTTAAATCCTATCTTCTCTGCAATGAGCCCTCCTTCTCCTTCATTCCTTCTCCCAATACTTACAGATATTTGGACAATGACCAGTCTAACTTCTTCATATTGAAAAGGGATGTCAACATTATGGGGTGGGGGATCTAAATGGTTTATGCTCTTGGAAAAACAGAAAAGATAAGATAAGATAAGGGCTTATCTGGCCTAGAAACCATCTGGAGGTTGTAGGTTTCTGACAAATAAACTTTGTGAATGAAAATTATACAGAGTTTCAGATACAGACCTAGGTGTTCTTTAGGGTTTACATGAATACTGTTGGCTGGGGCTTGGCATACTATGGAAATCAGCAATATTTAGCTGAAGCTTGCATAGGCAAAACCTCCATAATAGCCTCTTGACTCTATCTGAAATCCTTTAGCCACTGATACCTTATTTTTTACATTTCTTTTCCCCCCTTTGGTCAGGTAGGCATTGCCAATCCCACAGTGCCAAGATCAGACTTATCCCTGAGAATTATGTCCCATGTTGCTAGGAAGACTTACACCCCTGGACATCATGTTCCACATAGTTGAGAAGGTAATTTTACTTGCAGAGCTGGGCTTATAGAGAGAGAGCAACAAAACAGGTTCTCTGCAAGTAACTGTCAGGCATAATTATAGGTAGGCTTAGCTTCTCCATTATAGATATGTTTCATAAGAACAATCCTCAAGATCAAGGGCCTGGCCTATTAACTTGGGAGTCCCTAATGTTTGAGACAGTATCAAGGATTTCCCCAGTGGGAAAGTTTAATAGTTCCATATTTTTTCTCCAGACCCTCAAGGGATGTTGCCAATAATTTTTAATTATGTGCCCAACAAACTTTGGAATGTATCTGGGTATTACATTAAGCTATACAGGATGGTAAGACCTCATTCCCAATTCTAGGTTTCATGTTGTGTTAGTTTGCAAGTGGCTGAAATGTGATATGTCAGAACTGGAATGACTTTTATAAAGGGAATTTAGTAAGTTACAAGTTTACAGTTCTAAGCCTACAAAAATGTCCAAACTAAGGATCCAATAAGGATACCTTAATTCAAGGAAGGCTGATGGGTCAGGAATACCTGTATCAGCTGGGAAGTTATGTGGCTGGAATCTGCTGGTCCCTTGCTCCTGGGCTCCATTGCTGTCAGCCTCTGTTTCTGTGGGGGTTCCTCACTTTGCTTCTCTAGGGACGGCCTTCATCTCTTGGCTTTCCTTGGCTCTCTCCAGGTTCTGGCTTTCTTAATGTCTCATGATGATATCTTCTGGGTTCCAAGCATCTCCAAACATCATGTCTCTGTTCTCTGAAGCAACTGTTCTCCAACATATACATCTGCTCCCTCTATCAACTCTGAGGCTTCTGTCATTTCTACAAAATGTTTTCTCTTTCAAATAATTCCAGTAAACTAATCAAGACCCACCTGGAATGGGTGGAGTCACATCTCCATTTAAGTAAAAGGTCACACTCACAATTGGGTGTGTCACATCACTGTGGATATAATCTAATCAAAAGATTCCAACCTACAGCATTGAATCAGGATTAAAGGAAACAGCTGCCTCCACAAGATTGAGTCAGGATTAAAACACGGCTTTTCTCAGGTACATAATATTTTCAAACTGGCACACATGTGTTTAGGTTAATTATCTGAACTGGAAAAACAGGTTAAGTTAGATTGTGTGCTACAGAAAATTTAGATTTTGGATAAAATAGACCTCTCTTCCTTTGGTCTTATACAGTAGGTGCAGTTCTAAAATAAACGCATTATCATCCTTTACCCTGTATTCTGATTTACCAAAGTCCCAAGCAGATGGGCTTCATTCTTATCTCTAATTGAAACCTGATCTCTTTTTTTTTTTTTTGGCTTCTTCAACAGTTGCTGTATGTAAGGATGCTGATTTTCAGAGATGCAGAACTCCAACCCTGATTCTTGAGTGTCACACAGGTACCCAAACTTCCAAGAAAATACGGGGTTATACACATATAGCACAGCATCTCAGAATTTAGAAATACCACTTAAAGCTCAGGAATAAATGTGGCTGCTATAAGAGCTTACAATTTAGACCCCAATTTTCTTATAAGCATTATCTAAAAGAGACCATACAATATTTGTTCCTTTGTTTCTAGATTATTTTGCTCAACATAATCTCCTCATGGTTCATTCATCTCATTGCATGCCTCATGACTTTGTTCCTTTCTTGTAACCTCACAATACTCTATCGTATTCATACACCGCAGTTCACACTTCTGCTTCTCAGTCAATGTACCCTTTGGCCACCTCCATCCATTGGGTATCATGAATAACATCACCATGAAACATCAGTGTGAAAATCTCTATTTGAGTTCTTTATTTCCGTTCTTTCGAGTATATTCCCAGTAAGAGTATTGCCTAATCATGTGGTGACCCTATATTTAGCCTCCTGTGGATTCACTATATTATGCTCCTACTCCATTCTGCTACCCAGCCAACATTGAATAGATATACTTACCTCTCCATATTTTCTGTAGCACTTGAATCTTTCTGCTTATTTATTTATTTATTTTGAATCTGCATATTTTGCTGAGATATATTCATATAGCATATAATCGCTCCAAAACAAACAGCTAATGGTTCACAGTATCCTCACTTTGTTGTACAATCTCATTACTCTCAATTTTAGACAATTTTCATTGTTCCAAAGAGAAAAATAACAGATAGATACTCCCACACCAAAAGGAAAATTCAAAACTCCCCTTAACTTTTGCCCCCCCATCTATTTACACTTATTATTGTTGCTGCAATAGTGATATATTCCTGTTAAACATAGACCATAACGATCAATAAGTAGTTTTTCCCATACACCCTTGTTATTAGCTGGGGTTCTCTAGAGAAACAGAATCAACAAGAGATATCTGTAAATATAAAATTTATAAAAGTGTTTCGCATAACCATGGGGCTGCAGAGTCTAAGGTCTATAAGGCAGGCCACAAGGTGGCCAATGAAAGTCCCCAGTGAACTCTCAGGAGAGGCTGGCTGGGCAACCATGGCGATGTAAGAGTCCAAGATCTGTAGGGCAGGCCACAAGCTGGCAGCACTGATGAAGGTCCTCAATGAACTCTCAGGAGAGGCTGGCTGGCTGAAGCAGGAAGAGTGATTGTCTCTTCTGAGTCCTCCTTGAAAGCCTTCCAGTGATAAGGTTAAGCATCACTCATTGCAGAAGACAATTCCCTTAGCTGGTTGCAAATGCAACCAGCTGTGGATGCCACCAACGTGGTCATGATTTAAAAGTCCATGAAATGTCCTCATAGAAACAGACAGGCCAGCGCTTGCCCTACCAATTGGGCACCACCACCTGGCCAAGTTGACACATGAACCTGAACATGACTACCATCTATTATTAACTCTTTATACAAGTGCAGAACTTATTTATATTTGTAATGCTAATCAGTGAGGCAAATGGCTCTAAGGAACCCCTTTCATATTCACCTTCAATATGGCACTACTAATTATAAACCCACTAATGAACTACAATCACCTCTAACCTTTTCCATAACTTTAGGTTCAATCTCTTTAACTAGTCTGTACATAAAAGGTAACTGTTCCCTCTTCTCTAGCTCCTGTCTATTTCTACGTCCCCTATATTCTACATTTTAAATCTGTGAGTTTACATTTCCCAGAGGATTCATATTAGTGAAATCATACCTTCTCTATCCTTTTGTGACTGGCTCATTTCACTCAGCATTATGTCCTCAAGGTTCAACCATGTTGTCATATGCCTCAGTACCTCATTTCAGCTTACTGCTACATACTATTCCATAATATGTATGTACCACATTTTGTTTATTCACTCAACTATTGATGAACACTTGGATTGTTTTCATCATTTGGAAATTGTGAATAATGTCACTATGAACACTGGTGTGTAAATGTCTATTCATGACACTACTTTAAGGTCTTTTTGGGTATATACTGAGTAGAGGTACTACCAGGTTGTAAGGCAAATTGATATTTAGTTTTTTGAGGAACCACCAAAAGGTCTTCCACATTAGCTATACTATTATTATGCATTCCCACCAGCAGTGAATAAATATTCTAGTCTCTCCACATCCTCTCCAACATTCATAGTTTCCTACTTATTTAACAGAGCCATTCTTGTAGGTGTGAGATGATCTCTCATTGTGGTTTTGATCTGCATTTCCCTAATAGCTAGTGAAGATGAGTATCTTTTCATGTGTTTTTTAGCCATTTGTATTTTCTCTTCAGAAAAAATGTCTATTCATATCTTTTGCCCATTTTGTAATTGGGTTGTTTGTTTGTTTTTTTTATATATTTTATCCTTTCTTCTTCTTTTTTTGTTTGTTCTTTTATTGTTGAGTTGTATGATTTCTTTATACATACTGGATAGCAAACACTTATTAGATGAATGGTTTCCAAATATTTTCTCCCATTAAGTTATCTGCCTCTTCACCTTTTTTTTGTATGCTGTATAGCAGGAGTCCTCTTCACTGTTTTGACAATGCCTTTGAGGCAAAGAACCATTTGATGTTAAAAGGTTCTCATTTATCTATTTATTCTTTCATTGCTTGGCATTATGTGCGAGGTCTAAGAAGGTACCTCCTATTACTAGGTCTTGAAGATGTTTCCCTATATTTTATTCTAGAAATTTTATGGTATAGGCTCTTATATTTAGGTCTTTGATCCACTTTGAGTTAATTTTTATGTGAGGTATAGCTCCTCTTTCATTCCTTTGGCTATGGATATTCAGTTCTCCCAGCTCTACTTATCGAAGAGACTATTCTGATACAGTTCAGTGGATTTGAAGGCCTTGTCAATGATCGATTGACCATTGTGCTGGTTTGAAATGATGTATGTACCTTAGAAAAACCATGTTTTAATCCTAATCCTATTTTGTAAAGGCAGCCATTTCTTCTAATCCCTGTTCAATATTGTATGTTTGAAACTGTAATTAGATCATCTCCCTGGAGATGCAATTTAATCAAGAGTGGTTGTTAAACTGGATTAGGTAGAGGTGTGTCTCCACCCATTCGGGTGGGTCTTGATTAGTTTCTGAAGTCCTATAAAAGGGGAAGCATTTTGGAGAATGAGAGATTCGGAGAGAGCAGAGAATGCCATAGCACCACGAAGCAGAGTCCACCAGCCAGCGACCTTTGCAGATGAAGAAGGAAAACACCTCCTGGGGAGCTTCATGAAACAGGAAGCCAGGAGAGAAAGCTAGTAGATGATGCCATGTTTGCTATATGCCTTTTCAGCCAAAAGAGAAACCCTGACTGTGTTCACCATGTGCCTTCTCACTTGAGAGAGAAAGAGACCCTGGACTTCATTGGCCTTCTTGAACTAAGGTATCTTTCCCTGGATGCCTTTGATAGGACATTTCTATAGACTTGCTTTAATTGGGACATTTTCTCAGCCTTAGAACTATAAACTAGCAACTTATTAAATTCCCCTTTTTAAAAGCCATTCCATTTCTGGTATATCGCATTCTGGCAGCTAGCAAACTAGAACAACCATTGATCAATATGTCCATCTTTGTGCCAATACCATGCTGTTATGACCACTGCGGCCTTATAATGAGATTTAAAATCAGGAAGTGTAAGTCCTACCATTTTATTATTCATTTTAATGTGTTTTTTTTTCCACATGGGCAGGCACTGGGAATCGAACCCAGGTCCTCTGGCATGGCAGGCAAGCATTCTTGCCTGCTGAGCCACCGTGGCCTGCCGCATTTTAACGTGTTTTTGGCTATTTGGGTTCACTATCCCTTTCAAATAAATTTGATCACTAGCTTTTCCAAGTCTTTAGAGTAGGTTGCTGGAATTTTGATCAATATTGTGCTAAGTCTGTAGATAATTTTGGATAGAATTGATATCTTAACAATATTTACCTTTCCTATTCATAATAAGGAATGTCTTTCCACCTACTTAGATCTTCTTTGACTTCTTTTAACAATGTTTTGTAGTTTTCTATGTATAGGTCCTTTGCATCTCTGGTTTAGTTTATTGCTAGACACTTGGTCCTTTTAGTTGCTGTTGGGAAAAGAATACTTTTTTCCTTAATTGTCTCCTAAGATAGGTCATTATTTGTGTACAGAAACACTAGTTATTTTTGCTCATTAATCTTGTATCCTGCCACTTTGCTGAATTGGTTTATGAGCTCAAGTAGCTCTGTCATAGGTTTCTTAGGATTTTCCATGTCTTCTGCAAATAATGAAAGTTTTACTACTTCCTTTCCTATTTTGATGCATTTTATTTCTTTTTCTGGCCAGGACATGGAGTTTTGTTTGTATGCTCTGTGGAGGGGGCCACATTTCTTTCTTTTTTTCTATGTGAGTATCCCATTATTGCAGCGCCATTTGTTGAATTTTTTGTGGGGGGTGGGTGGGTGGGGAGAGTGCCTGGCTGGGAATTGAACCTGGATCCAAGAGGTAGATTTTTAAGGAAATAGTTTTAGAAGTCTTGTGTGTATGCTAAATATATGTGTAAGAGAGTTGCTTCCAATAGGTGAGAGGATTGAAGAATGAGTTGAGTGGTTATTGTTAAAATAAAAATTGTCTACTCACTGGTATACTTAGAGCCATCCTTTGTTCCCATGTTTTTATAATAAAGTAAATAAAGCTCTGAGTAGATCACAGATGGAAATATGGGGAAAACTTTACTTGGCTGTGGCTTTAGTCTTTGCCTTTGGGCAGTGAAGACCAAGCCATTAAACCCTACTGGCATTTCCAACTGCATGTACCCACAATACCTCCTTCTTAAAACTAGTCAAAACCAGAAAAGAACTGTGGGAAGATAGTGGAATAGAGAGTTCCATGACTCAGTCTTTCCACCAAAACAACTACTAAACAGTAAATAACTGTTGAGAACAACTATTTTGAAACTTCAGTGGACAGAAGTACCCTGTACAGCATTCAGGCAAGAGCAGGAGGAAGAGGCTGATTAATTATAGTAAAGAACAGTAAATTTCTTTCTCTACATCGGGGTTACTGGCACCCTTACCCACCATGGGCTCCAGACCCTGACTAGCTCACTGGTGATAGAAAGGGACATAGATATTCTCTTCCCCTTGAACAGGGGTGGAGATAGCTGGTTAGTGATCATGGCTTTTGATTGGCAAATTTGGATTGCTGGAGGCTGGGATCTGAGAGCAGCCATCATTTCAACATACTCTGGGACAAAGACAGCAGCAGCTGTTATTTCAACCCTGTATAGGGGCCATGACAGTGGAGACTTAAAGACACTGCAGTTCCTCAGGGAAGAGTTGCCGAAGGATTGCATTTGATAAGCAGGACAGGAAAGCTCAACTTTAGGGACCCATAAGATCAGCTCTTGGTGCCCTTCCCTATCCTCTCTCCAGGACTCTTTGGATTGGCCGCACCCCCTTTGTCAGTGCCTGGCCCTGTGGTGTTTAAGAAAGGTGGAACCTGGGAAATTCCTCTCCAATGTGCCTCCCCTCCAGGAATTTGCCCTCCATGCAAGAGGAACTTGAGAAAATTAAAGGAGTGTAATAAAGTATAGAGACAGATAGTCTGGGGCAAAGTCTGAGTAGATGAACACTGAAGAGAGGGAGGACTGTCACCTGGGAAACAGAGAAGACAAACAAACTCCTGTAAACAGGAAATGCCAAACAATCTACAAGCAAAATCCCAGGACAAGACACAGACCCAGAAAGAGAGGGAAAACTCTGCACACTGCATTTACCTTGGCAGACCTACCTGATAGTAGAAATGATTAAAAAGAAAATCTCTGTCTCATCACAAACTGGTTGCAAGATCAAGAATCAGACATCTTAGGTGAAAAATGCCAGAGTTAACATTTTACAATGTTAAAATGTACAGAGTGCTACAAAGAGTACAAGACAAAGAAACAGGTAATAATGACCCATCCAAAGGAAGAAGGTAGATATCCAGAAAACACCAGTGAAGAAGACCAGAATGGGGACATACCAAATGAATCCTTGTGAAAAATGATCTTAAAATGGCCAAGGGAATGAAAGAAAATACAAAGAAAGAGCTAAAGGATATCAAGTAAAAAAAAAAATGAGCAGTATGAGATTCTTGGTAAAGGGAGCAGAATTTTAAAATGGAACCAAACAGAATTACTGGAATTGAAGACCACAATAAAGAAAGTGCAAAATGCCCAGGAGGTTTTCAAGAGCATAGTGGAACTAACAGAAAAATGAAACAATGGACTTGAAGACAAAACACTTGATATGAGTCAGGATGAGGAGCAGAAAGAAAAAAATAATGACGAAAACCGAAAATAGTTAAGATATTTCTGAAGCCACACCAACTACACCACTATACACATTATAAGAGTCCTAGGAGGAGAAGAAAGAGAGAAAGGGGCAGAAAAAGGTAGTAAAAGCAATAATGGCAGCAAACTTACCAAACATAGCAAAAGATGTGAACATGCCCAACCAAGATGTGCAGAGGACACAAAACAGGTAAACATGAAGAAAAATACAACCATCAAATATTGATCACACTATCAAATCCAAAGGACAAAGAATGAGTCTGAAAGCTACAAGAGAAAAAGCAAACTGTTGTGTACAAGGCAGTCCCAATTAGGTTGAGTGCCAATTTCTCATCAGAAACCATGGAGGCAAGAGGGCAGTAGGTTGAATACTTAAAGTGCTCAGAGAAAACAACCACCAGCCACAAATTTTCTATCCAGAGAGACTTTCTTTCAAAAGTAAGGGTGACATTGGACATTCCAAGATAAACAAAAGCTGAGGGAGTTCATCTGAGTAGATCTGCCATACAAGCAACACTAAAAGGAGTTAAGCAGACTGAAAGGAAAGGATAATTAACAGTGGTTCACGGCAGCATAAAGAAATGAAGACCTGTGGTAAAGGTAACCATATGGGATATGAAAAATGCCAGTAATATTGTAGTGCAATTTTTGGTGTGCAAATTCACTTCTTACTTCCTATGGGAGCTAAACTGCAAATGCTTGAATTGTGGTGATAAATCTATGAATTTTTTTACAATATACAAAGATGTAAGTGGTAACAAATACAAAAATAGGTGGGGTGACACAGGGGTATAGGATGGTATATGTGCATTGTAAGAAAATTAAGTTTAGCTTTCACACAAGATGGCACAGGAAAGGGCTGCAGAATAACTCAAACCGGTTTTGCAGGCAGGGGAGGAGAGCACCTCTGACATAAACCTAGAATTGATGCCAAACAGGTAGAGACAAGTTTAAATAAGTAATGGCCAGGGTCATTGAAATATAAAGTGTAATCAAAAGTAGGAACTTTCTGCTGGAAATTTGAATTAGTTAGATTATCCGGATAGGCTGTAACCTCTGGAGTATCCAATCAGCAGAGAAACAGGGAAGGGTCTGTGAGCTAGGCGCAGATATAACCGTTTTGGCATTCTATAGTTTGGTGTACCAGCCACCAGTTTGCTTTTGGCTGGGCACCCTTTCTTGCAAGATCGTGAATAAATTTTCTTCTCCACAATTGGGTGAGCATTTATTCATTTTCAAGTATGGCGTGTTTTTTTCTAACAATTTGGGGGCTCATCTAGGATCCAAAGCTTCAGGGGAGGACCTCCAGGGAGGACAAAGGGAAGCCATGCCCTGCTGCTTGAGTGGTCTCAGACTCTGTCTCTGGGGGCCCACCTTTGGCAGCCAGAAGGACCTGAGACCGAACGCTGGGATCCACTGATTGTGAAAAAGAAAACGGGAAGGGAAAATCTTCCTCACAGTGACCAGGCAACTCTGTGCATGGACAAAGGTAAGAAAAGACTATGAAGTATTGCCTTGATGGTTGGGATGAATTCTGATGAGCCTGGTAAAGAGTAAGCAAGTGCAGAGTCCCAATCCATGGTTCCCTTCTCCTACAAGGGAGGGGGCTAGGGTTGGATGAAGTGAAAGGACATTGAGACAAAGGAATGACTCAGAATGGATAGAGACAGTAGACTGGGGAAAAAGGAAGGGGGTACCTATAGGGTCCCCAGGAACATTCCCCTGGGTAGTCCATAGAGAGACCATTGGAACATTGACAGACCAAAGGAGAGAAAAATGTACATTTGGAAAAAAAGAAAGCATTGTGCCACCCCGATGTATTCTGCCCAAAGTATGGGGCAGATGAAGATTGGCTTTGTGTGAGATATTTACGGCCTTACCCTACAGGGGACAAAATTGGCTATACCCAAATCTAAGAACTTAAAGCCTTTGAGCTGGCTTAAGGAAAAGACATCTTAAACTATCCACTATTTTTTAGTCCTTAAAAGGGACTTGAAGAAGATACCCAGAGGTAGTGATATTCTAGTAATTTTGTTTTGTCTCTGTTTCAATAGAACTATTTCAAAGTGGCATGTGACCACTTGATGCAGAGTCTTGGTTTCTCTATAATAAATCCCTTTGCCAAATGCAGGAATTGCAGACTTGCTACTAATAAGAGTAAAGCAAATGGGTGAATAAAACTATCTTGATGTGGGGGCATTTTCCTATAGGAGTTCAGTCTTGATGAAAGTGTCAATACAGGAATTGAACTTCTAGGAGGGTTATGGTGTCTTCTAACAGGACCTACCAACTACTTCTGGGCAATAATGTTGGCATTATTTGAGATGGCAGAAAAGATGCCTGCTTTCTGATTTATTTAGGCAAGTAGCTGAGCCAAGGAGAGGTTGGATGATTAAAGAGACACAAGGGATTTTTGATTAAACTAAGTATGTATCTTTTCCAGCAAAATCTTATCGGGTATTACATTTTTTAAAGGAATTAACTTAAACAAAATTCCCTCTACTTACCTGCAAAAGTTAAGGGAGCAAGTAAGGAAATATTCAGGGATGGACTCTGATAGTCCTGTGACCCAAGGATGTAAAGGAGTCTTGGGCTGGCATTCACAACAAGATCCAGAAAATAGATAGGTGGAAGGATAAGCCACTAGGAGAGTTATTAAGAAAGTCTCAAAGTATACTTTAGCTGTGATGTTTTGCTGTATTCAACTTTACTGGTGATGGCGGGCCTTAAGACTCAATTGGGCTCCTTTCTTTGTTTCCATATTTTATTTTAGATATAGGAGTGATCACCTGCTCCTTCTTTGGTGCAGGTGTAGGCTTTTGTTTGTTGTTTGTCTGCTCCAAGATATTGTATGAAAGGAAGGTGGGGAGCAGCTGAGGGGGGGTGTTCAGAATTGCTCAGTGTCAGGGCTCTGAAAGGACATGCCAGAGCTCTCCACTTTGAATCTGCTCTGGAGAAGCAGTGCAAGGGAATCAGATAGTCACTAAGTGCCAGTTAGCAGAGGTCTTGTTTACTCAAGAGTAAAGAAGAAAAGAGGTGCTGAGAACAGGCCCTGCTTGCAGTGGCCATGGGGCAAATGCCAGCCACAGCAGCTCTATAGCCATTAGCTGTGTGCTGGTCACTACTGCATGGAGGGACCTGCAGTCTCTGCTGAGCCGAGGAACACAGGCAAACCAGAGCCACCTGGTAGACCAGGGGTGGGGGAAGGGGAAGAGACACCGTGGCTGAGAGCATGGACTCAACACCCACCTGGTTCCCTTCTCTAAGTGCCCAAACCCTTCTGCCATACGTGGCCCACCCCCAGGCTCCCAGGACCACACAGCTGCTGGGCCCTTTGAAGGAGGGGACTAGTGCCAGGGATGGGCCAGCAAGGATGGGCTTGGCTGAGGGGCCAGTGAAGACACTGGCTGGGTGTTCCCCAGGCTGCCTGCCAAGTGCAGAAACCAGCTCACTTAGGTGGATGGCTTCCCCTGCTATGATATTGGTTATAGTGAGTTGTGGAAAGGGAAGAGGGAAGTAGAAACAACAAGCTGAATTCATGTTGAGCAGGGTTGACACATGGTGAAAAGGGGATTGGAGATAAAGCAGGGAGGAGACAGGCAGATGCAAGATAGAGAAACAATCTGAGCCAAAGGGAATAGAGGAGTGAGGAGATCACAAGACTTAGCAGTGTTATCACGGTGGGAAACTTGGTCATTTAAAAAGGGAATGCCCAATTTTAAAGAAAAAAGGTCGGAAAATACCCCTGATGAATTTTGAAAATTAGGGAGGTTAAAGCCTCCTCATCTCAACAGCCCACCAGGAGCCTTTAGTAAATCTAAAGGTGAGCCCATATCAGGGAGAAATTACATTTTTGGTGGACACTAGGGCACCTTGATCTTCTGTGACCCATATCGCAAAGGAGATCAAATTCTTGGTAGCTCCCTCACAGTTTCAGGGGTAAAAGGGGAAAGATTTAAAGTCCCAATTTTCAAACCTACTGATATCTATTGGGAAAATAACCAAATTTTAAGCCACTTGTTGTACATTCCAGAAGCCAGGAGTAGCTTGTTGGGAAGGAACCTGATATTTACACCAAGGATGCAGTTGAGGGAAGAGCAGAAGAGTTGGATGCTACTAGCCAAATGACAAGGGAGAATAGGATGGCCCTAGACATGATGTGAGCCCAAAAGGGAGGCATTAACATTATGGACAAGGATAGTTGTTATACAATTATCCCAAATAGTACAGCCCCAAATGGAACTATCACCAAAGCTTTACAAGGTCTGAGGGCCTTATCTGATGAATTGACAAAAAAATTCAAGCATTGATGACTCCCTCACGAAATGGTTAGAAAACTGGTTTGGGGATGGAAAGAGGTGG
This sequence comes from Myrmecophaga tridactyla, assembly GCA_004026745.1. NCBI lineage: Eukaryota > Metazoa > Chordata > Mammalia > Pilosa > Myrmecophagidae > Myrmecophaga > Myrmecophaga tridactyla. Next base: position 9,349 of record PVIY010003273.1, on the reverse strand, counting down.
CATGGTCCATGCTAACTTCCTTAACCATCGTAGCTGGGATACTCACAGCACTTAGGTGCTACATTAATCCACATGCCTGAGGGTTAGTTCAAAGACTCATCAAGAACCCCCTTAAAGAGGAAGATCTCTATGACGAAGAATGTGAAAAAAACTCTTATCAAGTTGGAAGAAAGACTAAAGTTTGAAAGCTAAAAAAGTTCAAAAAAGAAAGAGGGGGGATTTGTAAGACAATTAAGTTTAGCTTTCACACAAGGTAGCACAAGAAAGGGTTGCAGAATAGCTCAAATTGGTTTTGCAGACAGGGGAGGAGAGCACCTCTGACATAGCTCTAGAATTGGTACCAAACAGGTAGAAACAAGTTTGAATAAGTAATGGCCAGGGTCATTGAAATATAAAGCATAATCAAAAGCAGGAACTTTCCACTGGAAAACTTGAATTAGTTAGACTATCTAGATAGGCTATAACCTCTGGAGTATCCAATCAGTGGAGAAACAGGGGAGGGTCTGTGAGCTAGGCACAGGTATAACTGTTCTGGTGTTCTATTATTTGGTGCACCAGCCACCATTTTGTGTTCAGCTAGGTACCCATTCTTGCAAGATTGTGAATAAATTATTTTCTTCTCCACAATTGGGTGAACATTTATTCACTTTCAAGTATGGCATTTTTTCTAACATGTATGTTATTGAAGTTAAGTTGGGATCAAACCAAATTTGACCGCTATATAATTAAGATATTAAATTTTAACCTATGGTAGTCAAAAGGAAAAGAGATGAAAATATATCCAGATAGAAATGAGAAGACACTCAAAATGGTACAGCACGAAAAATCAAATAAATATAAAGGTAGTCATAAATCAAAATGAAAGACAGAAAAGTTATGAGTCACAAAGGCTAAATACCAAAATGGCAGAGAAAGTCCCATATTATCAGTAGTGAAGTTAATCGTAGATGGATTAAACTCTTCTGTCAAAATGCAGAGATTGGCAAAATGGATAAATTAAAAAATGACCCAAATATATGCTGTCTGCAAGAGACCTGAAATTTAAGGTGACAACTAGATTGAAAATGAAATGATGGAGGAAAATATATCATGAAAGTAGTAATCAAAAGAGAACTGGAGTAGATATCCTATGAAATAAAATAGACTTTAATACAAAACAGTTACTAGACAAAAATGTTCATTATAGAATGATAACATAGACAATTTACCAAGAAGTTGTAAAATTATAAATATATATATGCACCTCTGGTGGGTGGGTTCAGGTGTCACTTGGCCAAGTGATTATACCCAGTTTTAACAGCTGGTTGATAAAGCAAAAGGGGGGGTGTAATAAATCATCAGTCAGTTGATTGCATCTGTGGCTAATTATATCTTATCAACTGAAGCATGCCTCCTACTAATGAGATAATCCAATCAGCTGAAGGCTTTAAAGAAGAAGCGAGATTCTTTCACTTCTTTCTTCTTCAATTAGCGAGACTCTCCTGTGGAGTTTGTCCAGATCCTTCTTGGAGACACCAGCTTCATAGCCTGTCCTGGAGATTTTGGACTTTTCCATTCCTACAGTTGGGTGAGACACCTTTATATCATATTTACAGATCTCTTCTGTTGGTTCTGTTTGTCTAGAGAACCCTGACTAATACAGCTTGGTGTCGGGAATGGTACTTGAGAAACAGAATCCTAAAAATGTCTTTTTAGAATTAGTTTTCTACTCTGACTAGCTTTAGAAGCACTAATGACTCTGTTCCCAATAATCAAGGTAGCACTGAAAGTCCATGGGGGTGAGTTGGCAAAAAAGGTACTCAAAATATCATCATTAGATTCTGCTAATTGTATACTTACTTGAGGCAAGACTCTGGGTGAGAATGTTTTTGACACTTTTACTAGGTTTTGTGGAATTAAGAGGTATAATGATGTTGGCTTGTTGTTGTTAGACATGCTGGATACAGTCATGAGGGAAAGGGATGAGCTGAAGACTTCAAATTTATACCTTAAGTATCATATGAACAATGTAAAATTTTCTATGTGTGCCCTGAAAGAAAATCTTATTTCCTGTTGTCACAGACTTGAGATCCCTGAAAACCAGACACAAAGCCTCATTATGTGAGTAGCAGATTTAAAATATAAATTAAAATCTCAACCTTGCAAGATGTCTGCTATTTTAGTAAGTGATTTGATTGGAAATGAATAGAACCCTGAAATGTGGGGTGGTGATATGTGGCTTAATAATGATGGGAATGGGGAGTCAGGATCCCTGGAATCTGCTGAGCCTTTGCAAGATAGACCTGTAATGGAGTGCCGAAAGGAAAAAGGTTCCTGTCCTCCAGTCACCCCAGAGGAGTCTGCCATCCAACCTCCACCTAATGAGAATGACCCTTCAGTGCCTACTAATCCTGTAACCACCTCCTCTGGGTAAACAGCCCTCACTCCTCTCTATGGAGTGACTAATCCTGTTTCACCAGATGAAACTGCAACAGAATGTTCTAAGGTAATTGGCTTGAGAGACACTTCTATGGTGGAAGGAATATAAAGTAGGATCAAGCTGAATTAATTGACTTGGGCCCACTAAGCAGAGATTCTGCATTCAATATTGTAGTTCAAGGGGTTAGAAAGGGCAGTAACAGTTTGTTTGCATCATTGGATGAAACATGGATCCAAAGGTGGCTGACATTATCTGAGGTCAAAATGTCAGAACTGCCCTGGTATAACGTAGATGAAGGGATCCAGGGGCCTAGAGATATGGGGATGTTAGAGTGGGTTTATCATGGAAGACTTTCCCATACACTCTGGAATATCCAGAGGACACATCTTTAACCAGAACCTTGAGAAACAAATTCATGAGATTAGCTCCATAATCTCTGAAGATCTCTGTAGTCATCCTTCACTGTAGGTCAAACAGTGGAAACTGTTTTCACTGAGTCCGAATCCTTAAACACAATGGGGATGATTGGATCCCCTGTTGGCAGAAGCCATGTGGTGACAGTTAATCACCATAAACAAGGTGGGCATGGCCACCATAATGCACAGCAGACTCAAAGCAGCAGTCAAAATAATCTGATGCACAAAGATTGTGGTGTAAGCCAGTAGATCACAGGGTACCTAGAAGTGAAATATGATGGTCTGGGTGCGTGGGTAGTTTAGTGGTTAGAATGCCCACCTTCCATGAGGGAGACCTGGGTTTGAATCCCGGACTATGCATCCCCCCTCAAAAAAAATATGATGGTCAATCTACTAAATTCTTGCTTGAGCTGTATGGGCAGAAGAATTCATGGTCAAATAAACAGAAGTCTAACTTGGATTACAAAAACTGAGAGTCATGGCCCCTTAATCAATTTCCAGATTTGAGACAGTTTAGAGACCTAGAGACCCTTGAATGAGGAGATGGCCGGGTAAACTTAGGAAAGCATCCTTTTTCACACTGCACAAAATTTACACTGTTAACCTTCCTCCCAGCCTTCCCCAAGGAGACTTACAGCCTTTTACCAGGGTGACTGTGCACTGGGGAAAAGGAAATGATCAGATATTTCAGGGATTATTGAACAATGGCTCAAAAGTGACACTAATTCCAGTAGACCCAAAATGTCACTCTGGTCCACCAGTCAGCATAAGGGCTTGTGGTGGTCAGGTGACTGATGGAGTTTTAGCTCAAATCCATCCCACAGTGGGTTCAGATCCAGAATGCATAATTGGAATCGACATGCTCAGCAACTGGCAGAATCCCCACATTGGTTCATTGACCCATGGAGTGAGGGCTATTATGGTAGGACAGGCCAACTGGAAGCCACTAGAACTGGCCTTCCCTAGCAAAATAGTGAATCAGAAGCAATACTGTATTACTGGAGGGATTGTAGAAATTAAGGACTTAAAGGATGCAGGGATGATGATTCCCACCACATCCCCATTCGATTCTCCTACTTGGCCAGTGCAGAAATCAGATGGCACTTGGAGAATGACAATGGATTATTGCAAATTTAGCTAGGTGGTGACTCCAATTGTAGCTGCTATTCCAGATGTGGTATGATTGCTTGAGAAAATCAACACATAGCCTGGTACCTGGTATACAGCTATTGATGTGGCTTTTTTTCTCAATAGCTGTCAGTAAAGACCACCAGAAACTGTTTGCATTCAGCTGGCAAGGCCAGAAATAATACCTTCACTGTCCTGCATCAGGGCTGTATCAACTCTCCAGTCCTGTGTCACAATCTTGCCCACAAGGACATTGATCATTTCTCCCTCCCATAAGACAGCACATTAGTCCATTATATTGATCATATCATGCTGATTGGACCTGGTGAACAAGAAGTAGCAACTATTCTAGACTTATGGATAAGACATTTTTGTGTCAGGGGATGGGAGGTAAATCCAACAGGGGCCTTCCACCTCAGTGAAATTTTTAGGTGTCTAGTGTTGTGGGGGTGTGTTGAGATATCTCTTCTAAGGTTAAGGATAAGATGTTGAATCTGGCCCTTCCTATGACTAAAAAAGAGGCACAATGCCTAGTTGGCTGCTTTGGATTTGGGAGACAACATATTCCACATTTTGTTGTGCTACTCTGGCTCATTTACCAAGTGAACAGAAAAGCTGCTAGTTTTGAGTGGGACCAGAACAACAGGAGGCTCTGCAGCATGTCCAGACTGCTATGCAAGCTTCTCTGCCTTTTGGGCCAAATGATCCCTCAGACCCAATGGTGCTAGAAGTGTCACTGGCAAGTGGGGATGCTGTATGGAGCCTTTGCCAGATCCCTATAGGAGAATCACAACACAGACCCTTAGGATTTTGGAGAAAGCCTTACCATCTGCTGCAGCTATCTACTCTTTCTTTTGTGAAACAGCTTTTAGCCCACTAATGGGCCTTAGTTAAGACTGAAAGCTTAACCATGGGTCCACAAGTTACCATGAAACCTGAGTTGCCTATCATGAGCTTGTTGTTTTCTGTCCCACCAAACCATAAATTTGGGTGTGCACAGCAGCACTCCATCATAAAATGGAAATTGTATAAATGAGATAGGGCTTGAGCAGGTACTGAAGGCACTAGTAAGTTACATAAAGAAAAGGCCCAAATGCCTATGACCCCCACTCTTGCCACATTACCTTCTCTTTCCCAGAGCAGAGCTTTGGACTCTTGGGAGTTCCTTATAGTCAACTGACTGAGGAAGAGCAAACTCGGGCCTGGTTTACTGATGGTTCTGCATGATATGCAAGGACCACTCAGAAGTGGACAGCTGCAAGAACTACATTCTGATTCTGGGATGACCTTAAAGGATAGTGGTGATGGGAAATCAAGCAGAGCATCTGGTTGTTCATTCTGCTTGGTAGGAGAACTACCAAGACTTGCATTTGTATACTGATCATGGGCTGTTGCTAATGGTTTGGCTGGATGGTCAGGGACTTGGAAGAAGAATGATTGGAAAACTGGTGACAAAGAGGTCTGAGAAAGAGGTATGTGGATATACCTTTCAGAGTGGGCAAAGAACATGAAGATATTTGTGTCCATGTGAATCCCCAATGAGAGGGTGACTACAGCAGAAGAAAATTTTAGTAATCAAGTGGGTAAGATGACCCATCCTGTGCATACAAGTCATCCTTTTTCCTCAGCCACTCCTGACATTGCCTGATGGGCTTATGAACAAAGTGAGCATGGTGGTAGGGATAGAAGTTAAGCATGGACTCAGCAACATGGACTTCCACTCACCAAGGCAGACCTGGCTACAGCCACTGCTGAGTGCCTAATTTGCCAGCAGCAGAGACCCACACTCAGTCCCCACAATGGCACCATTCCCCAAGGTAATCACCCTGCTACTACACAGGCTGATTCCACTGAATCACTTCCATCATGGAAGAGGAGCAATTTGTTCTAACTGGAATAGACACATACTCTGGATATGGGTTTTCATTCCTTGCTTCTGAATTACCTGTAATCTGTGGATTTATGGAATATCTTATCCACCATCATGATATTCCACACAGCATTGCTTCTCATCAAGGAACCCACTTCATGGCAAATGAAGTGCAGGAATGGATACATGCTCATGGAATACTCTGGTCTTACCATGTTCCCCATCATCCATAGGCAACTGGGTTGATAGAATGGTGGAATGGCCTTTAGAATACCTAATTACAGTGCCAACTAGGCAACAATACCTTGCAGAGCTGGAAGAATGTTCTCCAGGAGGCTGTGTATGCTCTGAATCAGCATTCACTCTATGGTATTGTTTCTCCCATAGCCAGGATCCATGGGTCCAGGAATCAAGGGGTGGATATGGGAGTGGCATCACTCACTATCACCCCTAGTGTTCCACTAGGAAAATTTTTGTTTTGTGTCCCTGAATCCTTAAGCTCTGTTGGTCTACAGGTCTTAGTTCCAAAAGGAGGAGTGTTCCTACTAGGAGGCACAACAATGATTCTATTGAACTGGAGGATAAAACTGCCACCTGGCCATTTTGTACTTCTCATGCCATTGACTCAACAGGCACAAAAGAGGATTACTGTTCTGTCTGAAGTAATTAATCCTGACTATCAAAGGGACATAGAACTGCAGCTACACAATGAAGATAGAGAAGAGTTTTCCTGGAGTACAAGAGATACCCTCGGGTTTCTCTTCATACTGCCATTTTCTGTGATTAAAGTCAATTTGAAATCCGGACCAACCCAACCTAGGCAGGGCTACCAATGGCCCAGAAACTTCAGGAATGAAGGCCATTGGCAAAGAACCATGGAGAGCTGAAGTGCTTGTTGAGAGTAAAGGGAACATAGACTGGATAGTAGAAGAAAGCAGTGATAAATATGATCTATGACCACATGACCAGGTACAGAAACAAAGATTGTGATTGCATGAATTACATGTTTTGTTATAAGTATGTTGGCAGTTGTACATAAGGAAATATCTTGTTTTCCTCTTTCATATGACATAAGTTGTAGTGTTCATGTTATAGTATATAAGTTATAGGATATGAAGTTTAAGAGTGAGGATTACTTAAGGACTTGCACCATATTCTGGACAGATTTGGTGCATTTCTGGTTTTCAGCAGGACAGTTGAGTATTGTTTATGTGAAACACATGTCTGTTATTGTGTTCTATTTGGAAATTAAGCATGTTTCAAGGTGATGTGTATAGCTGCCAACTTGACAAGGGGTGAACTGTGATGGTTAGGTTCTGATGTCAACTTGCCCAAGGGATTACGCCCCGTCATTTGATCATGCAAGCACTGGCTTGAGCATTGCTGCAAGGATACTTCATGGCTGGTTGATAAACTGGAAGGCAGATGTATTAAGTCATCAGTCGGTTGCTTGCATCTGTGTCTGATTACATCTGGGATCAACAAATCATGACTCCCAGTGATGAGATAATCCAATCAACTGAAGGCTTATAAGGAAGGACAGAGATTCTTTCACTTCTTATTTAGACAGTGAGCCTCTCCAGTGACGTTCATCCAGGCCTTCCACAACATGCCCTGTGGATTTTGGACTCTTCTCTTCCCACTGTTGAATGAGACACCTTTATAACCTTATATTTACAGGTCTCTCCTATTGGTTCTGTTTCTCTTGAGAACCCTTACAAACACAGCATCTAACAGCAGAGCCCCAAAATAAGTGAAGCAAAGATTGACAAATGAAAAAGGAGAAATTGATGATTCTACATTAATAATTAAGACTTTAATACAGCACTCTCAGTAATGGACAAAAAATGCAGTCAGAAGATAAATGAGGAAATGCAAGACTTGAATGACACTCTTAACCAATTAGACCTGACAGACATATATAGAACACTTCACTCAGCAAAAACAGAATACATATTCTTCTCAAGTGAACACTAATCATTTTCAAAGAGAGACCATATGTTAGTTCAAAACACAATGCTCAATATATTCAGAAATATTGAAATCAGACAACATATATTCTCTGGCCACAAGGGAGTGAAGCTAGGAATTATTAATGGAGGGAGAAATGGAAAATTAACAAATATGTGGAAATGAAACAACACACTCCTTTTTTTCTTTTAACTTTTTTATTGTATAGTATAACATCTATACAAATCAAAGAAATAAAAAAACCATAGTTCTCAAAGCACTCTTAAAAAGTGGTTACAGAATAGATCGAAGAGTTTGTCATGGACTACCACATGATCTTCTCCTATTTTTCCTTCTCACTGCTCCAGAATATAGGAGGCTAGAGGGCTTAAATACTTTTTTATCATCACAATCAACTTTTTTCCTTCTTCTTTTGTGAACAAAAATGTATATACAAAAAAAGCTATAAATTTCAAAGCACAGCACCACAATTATTTGTAGATCATATTTCAGAGTTTGACATGGGTTACAATTTCACAATTTTAGTTTTTACTTCTAGCTGTTCTAAAATACTGAAGACTAAAAGAGATATCAATTTAATGATTCAGCACTCATATGCATTTGTTAAGTCCTATTTTCTATGTATAATTCCACTATCAACATTGATCTTTCCATACCTCTTTTTGAAGTTGTTTGGGCTATGGCAATTCTAAATTTTTTATATTGAAAGGGACTGTCACTAATATGGGGTAGGGAGGTGGAACTACCTGATGTTCTGGAGAAGCTGGGCTAGGTTTCAGGATTTATCTGGACCAGGGACCCATTTGGAGGTTGTAGGTTTCTGGAAAGTTACTCTAGTGCCTGGAACCCCTGGAAATCTTATACATTGCCCTAGGTGTTCTTTAGGATTGGCTGGAATGGTCCTGGTTGGGAGTTGGCAGGTTATAAGTAGCAAGGTCTGCCTGAAGCTTGCATAACAGCAACCTCCAGAGTAGCCTCTCAACTCTTTTTGAACTCTCTCTGCCACTGATATTTTATTAATTACACTTCTTTTCCTCCTTTTGGTCAGGATTGAATTGTTGATCTCATGGTACCAGGTCTGGATTCATCCCTGGGAGTCCTCTGCCACGTGGCCAAGGAGACTTTCATCCCTGGATGTCATGTCTCAGATGGGGGAAGGGCAATTATTTCACTTGCAGACTTGGACTTAGAGAGACTGAGGCCACATCTGAGCAACAACAGAGGTCCTCCAGAAGAAACTCTTAGGCATGCCTATAGGTAGACTAAGGTTCTCTGCTACCTACATAAGCTTCACAAGAGTAAGCTTCATGATTGAGGGCATGGCCTATTGATTTGGGTGTCCCTAAAGTTTGACTCAGTATCAGGGAATTCCCTGATGGTATTCCATAGCCTTTATCCCCTCCCTAAGGGAACTTTGCCAATGCTTTTTGATTATCAGCTTAATATACTCTAGGATGCCACCAGTTCTTACAAAAATCTATACAGAATTAAAGGACCTCTTTCTTATTCTGTGCTTCCTCTGTTTCAGTTGCTCAAATGAGCTAT